>JASTWK010001445.1:0-34037 GCA_030770225.1 Temnothorax unifasciatus
GGCGCAGCGTTGCGTTATTTGAGAAAATAGTGGTGGTGGTCCAATTGTCTTCTTTTCTGAAGAAACATTGTTGAAGTGTCGAATTGTTTTGAAGTCAAGCTTCTTGATGCAGGATGAATCACATCTCGATATTTTAACCCATATGTAATTCTTGACTTCAAAACAATTCGACACTTCAACAATGTTTTTTTAGAAAAGAAGACAATTGGACCACCACCACTATTTTCTCAAATAACGCAACGCTGCGCCAGCAAAGCCATTTTTTTTATTTTCACACACTATTTATTGTTTAATCAATCTTTTCATAATAGTTAAAATACACGTTTTTAAAAACTCATGGACGCTAAAAACAATTGTGACCATCGTCAGACCCCTCTGCCGCGTGCCGGCTTTGTGCATTTTCAATAATTTTTTTAGAGATGTTGCCCAAAAAATTTTTACATGGCTTTTTTTGGGTGGTATGTGTTAGCACTATACTTGTTAGTAAAAAAACCCCCAGCTTTTATAGTATGACTTGAAAATAATTATTTTTAATTATTTATAATTAAGTCTGACGACTAATTTCCCCGAGCAATCGAACTGGCAATTTATTTGCATGTTCCTGAGTGATCAATTATTTATCAATATCCGATAAAAATTAAGACTTATACTATGACTTAAAAATTTGTGTTTTTTTTTCACCTGTGTACTTCTAAACCCCTCAGGTACGGCCAGCCAGGTGTTCGAATTATCGAAGGAGAGTCATTAAAACGGAAAATCGTAGTTTACAAAATCACTTGGCCAAAAGTGTCGTCAGCTCTTAGACTATTACCATTCCCCTTAAGTAATGTTGATGTTACAAATAATTAATCTTTCAATTGTTTTGAACACATTAGAGGAAGTTCGGGTAATTTGAACCACATGGGCAAGTTGAACCATCACGATATATAAAATCGCAACTCATCGCGTCGCGTAAAAGAGTCACGGTCGGTCTCGCTCCGCGCGTACTTGGCGCGAGACACTACCGTGTCTCTTGATTAAGAGTTACAATCTAACTGACAGCAGTGGAATTACTAGCTGCAGGCCCCCTGATCTAACATACAAAGCGGTAGTGAGGCACAACGTATCATAAAGTAATAAATTAAAACTAGAGATTTTATGTGTACCGCTTACAGCGTAAAGTTATTATATAAACTTTTATTTTGAATATATTAACTTTTATTTTAAATCAATCTATTTAATAGATTCTTAGTTGTTTAATATTGCATGTAACTAACTTATTCAACGCAAATAGCGATTGCAACGTGCGAAGAGCTAGTTTCCCGGTTTTTGGAGCAGCGAGTTTGGTCGTTGGATTTGAAACTGATGGACTTTTCTGTGGTCCAGCTTGGAGCAAAAGATCTCTGGAGTTCGCTTTCAATTAACGGAGTTTTTTAAAGTGGTCCTACGACATGTCTCAGATGAAATTATCATCCAGCAGTGCACGACCATCGTAAACAATTTTCCGAAGTGGTTTCGAAAATTTATAAAATCAACGGAAACAATTTTGAGCATTTATTGTAATTTTCTTTGTTTAATTTTGTTATTAATGTTCTAATAAAATTTTATGTTCTATTAAATGTTTAATTTGTGTACCATGCAATTTGTAGCTGCTTAATGCTCTCCAAAAATAATTTTTTAAATTAAATTTTAAAGTTTAGAAATTATAAATAAATTTTAATAGAGAATTTATAATCTATTTTTAGTATTACATATTTTTATTCTGGGTTCAGAATAATTTATTATAAAAAGGCAATAGCAATTCATTAACAATGATACTTGAATAGTTTATATCATATTATGTCAGTTTATTATAAAGTCAAGAGACACGGTAGTGTCTCGCGCCAAGTACACGCGGAGCGAGACCGACCGTGACTCTTTTACGCGACGCGACGATTTGCGAGTACTCGAGATGTTGAGAGCTCGATAACGAGTGAACGGATCAAGTTCTAAATAGGCTTGATCGATAGCTTGGGGTCGATTTGGGGGGAGGGGGGGTACGTTCTTTTCATTTTTCCGCTACGTGCCCTACAAGCGGAGATATTGCGATGCAAAGTCGAAATGTAAAAATTTTATATTAAGATACTCCTCCTAACGCCGATCAATATATATATATATATATATATATATATATATATATATATATATATATATATCAGAGGTCAGAGGAATGTAACTTTCACTTTTTTGACACTGGCGGTGCTAGTATCACCAGTTTCTATATGTATCGATACGTGTATATGTATACGTGTGTGTACTGCGCGCAGTGCAGACTGTGCGTTCAGAGTTCAGACCGCTGTCACAGGCTGCGGTCCGCTTGACGCTACAAATGCTTCGAAGCATTCTTTTTTTCTTTTCTTTCAATGAAGAAAGAAGGAGAAGAAAAATGCTTCAAAGCATTTGTAGCGTCAAGTGGACCGCAGCCACAGTCAATTATAATCTAACACGGTAGTGTCTCTCGTCAAATACGCGCTGAGCGATACCGACTGTGACTCTTTACGCGACGCGACGATTAATATTTTTTCTGATTCAAGGTAATTGTTTTACCCAGCGAGAAATGACCCATCGAATCGACGTCAAATTGACGTCGAAAACGTATATCGAAAAGTAATTGAAATATTCATCGATCTCGATGGAAATGTGGTATCACTTTCGATGACTTTTCAATTCAGAATAAATCGATTTCGACTCGATATTGATAACTATTTCTTCCACTGCAGCTATTATTAGAAACCATAAAACATGATCTTTTTCTTGTATTATACATTAAAATAAATAAATATATTCACATTCCACTACTTATGTGTTTAATAGTATATCGAAAATATATCAAAAATTATCTATTTATTTCTCCTCAATATCTTTATTAGAAGAGCACAAAACTTACAATAGAAATAATTTTTACAATTAATTTATTTATTTAGGTAGAATTGCACATATAATGTACATTTATTATTACAAAAATATATTACTTAAGTCTAGATAGAGTTGCATATATATGTATTTATTATCAAAAACATATATTGTTTAAGTCTGTTACGGAATGCGCTCATGAATTTCTACCACAGAATAATAGTGTATATTCGATATTAGAATTATTCTGGCAGCGCTCTGTGACATCCTTAGCCCCGGCTTATTCGTCGTATAAACACTGCGGACGGCCTTTCGATTCTCGACATTCCGGAATTATCACGCGTGTTTTGCGTGCGCACTTTCTCACGTTTCGCGAATCAATTGGCCGCTAGATTCCCAATACTCCGAACAGCGATCGACCGAAAGCTATCGACAACACGGGTGTAACCGTCAGTCTGACAACGGAGCGCTCCGACGATAGTCGTACGTTCAGAGCAATCGTAAAGACGAGAAGTAACCGACGCCTGTAAATAGCATATTAATAAAGTGTTCCATAGAGCATTCTAATACTTAGTCCGAGTGTCTTTCGACTCCCTCCGCTGAAAGCATAATCCAGCAAGCAGACGCTGAAACATTGGTCCTTCGAGCCGGATGCGGAACGGACAAGTGTGAAACGGATCATACGGAATACCAGGCTTGAATCTGAACGAATCAACGAACGAAGAAGGGCGCAAGCGAGCTCACAGAACACAAGACAGTCGAGCTCGCCCGTATATCGAAGGTCAGACTCAACATAAGCCAGATCTATCCATTCAGCGTGGAAGGAGACATCTCCCGCCATATCACGAGCCGATCAGCTGAGGCATCAGGTGCCGTGACATCCCACTAACGAGGACGTCGACGATTAGTCAAAACCGCTCGCTGACCAGCAAACCACAGTATAATCACGCCCAGACGAAGGGCATTAAGATAGAAAAACGCTGAGATTGCCGCCGAGGACGACTTCGAAGCTCGGCATGTCATCACTCGAGGAACTGGTGGAGGCCCAGACCAGCACGCAGGACCTGATAGAAAGGCTCCTGACGAATTTCAACAAGCTGCCCAAGACGAGGAAGACCGCCACCGCCGTCCGGACACGCATCGAGACTCTCAAGGGCTACTGGGAGACCTGTCAACAGCAACATGCGAGGATCTGTGCGCTCGCAGACGCGGACGCCCGGCGACAACTTACATACTTTACGACAGATAAGTTTTCGTATATTAATGATACGGTAGAAGATATATTAGACACGCTGTCCGAATGCCTTGAGAGATTACAACCGAGTCACGCTCAATCAACCTTAGACGAATCTAATATCTTTCCCGAGACACGAGCTACCGCTATCCATTTGCCAAGAATTAATATTCCAAAATTCGCGGGTGAGATCACCAAATGGGAGAATTTTCGCGATATATTTAATTCACTCGTTTCTAATAGAAGTGACTTATCGAACGTACAAAAGTTGCATTATCTCAAGGCCAATTTGACAGGCGAAGCTAGTCTAATTTTAACAAATATCCAAGTTACGGATGCTAACTATAATACCGCGTGGCAGCTATTAAAACGGCGATATGATAATCCGCGCGCTATAGTCAATGCACATTTACAATCGTTCGTAGATATTCCCAGTGTGAGCGCCCACTTTCTCGATGGGTTAAAAACTTTGAGAGACACGTCTCAGGACATCTATACCGCGCTACTGAATTTAAAAAGGCCGGTTGATCAATGGCAAGACTTGATGGTTTTTATAATGGTCTCAAAACTTGATAAGTCGACCAGACGAGATTGGGAGCTCGCACTCGGGGACGATGTCGAAATTCCGAACTTTGAGAAACTTGACGAGTTTCTTACCACGCGAATCCGCGCGCTCGAAGCGGTTAATCCAAGCAGTAACGTGGAGAATAAAAAGTCACACAAACCCGGTAACGTAAAATCGCATCAAGTCTCTTCGAGTAATGACTCGTGCGTAGAATGTGAGGGAAATCACCCGTTATATCAATGTAAAGCTTTTTTAAAGCAATCTGTTTCTCAACAAATCGAGACACTAAAGCGAAATAAATGCTGTTTTAATTGTATGCGAAGGGGACACTTACCATGGGGGTGTAAAAGTAAACATGTTTGCACGCTTTGTAAACAGAAACATCACACGTTGATCCATCGCGAACATACTAACGCGAATACTGACGTCGTTCACGACGCGGGCGCGACGGAAAAACCGTCCTGCAACTCACTAAATGTACACGCGGATAATGCGGAGTCAAATAATATCGAAGGCGTATCAAGCAATACTTCGGCCCACCAAGCGATTAATACTACTATATTGCCGACAGCGTTTGTCTTAATTAAAGGTAAAACGGGTCGATCTGTACGCGTTCGGGCCTTGTTAGATCAAGGTTCGCAAACATCATTCGTGTCGGAATCTGTTGTACAACTTATAAAGGCGGAACGAAGCGCCGCGTGTATAGATGTATCCGGTATCTGCGGAACGCATGCCGGCACAGTCAAAACGGTCGCTACTTTTACAGTCGAGCCATGTACACCGAACGGTACGGTACTCCCGATGACGGCGTTGGTTATGTCAAAATTAACCGCGTATGTACCTAAACCGGTCCCGATCGATAGAAATACGGAGTATCTGAAGACGTTAACTTTAGCGGATTCGGAGCCCTCGAGTAAGAAACGTATTGAGTTAATTATCGGAGCTGATCATTACGGATCAATATTGCGTGACGGATTAATTCGAGGTCCCCCTGGTTATCCCACTGCTCAACTCACAATATTCGGCTGGGTTATCTCCGGACAGGTAGGAAGTACTCCTTCAAACCCGACTAAATATCGAATAAACGTAAATCATGCTACAACGTTAGCTTCACTAAATGATTCTATTGGCAAATTCTGGGAACTGGAAGACATCCCGCGTCAGGCTGTATTGTCTGACGAGGAAGCTCAGTGCGAAGCCTACTTCGCTCGCACGACCACGCGTCGATCTGATGGACGATATGTCGTCAGACTGCCATTTAAATCTAGTACCCCCATCCCAATAGGCGATACAGCGACAATCGCTAAACGAATCTTTCTATCAAACGAAGCGAGACTAGCTCGACAGCCCGAACTACTCCAAGCATATCGAGATTTTATGCGCGAATACGAGGAGCTCAAGCATATGGAGGTAGTCGACCCGACGGAGCCCGATAATCCTCACGCGGTCTATCTACCCCACCATGCAACGATAAAAGAGAGTAGTCAGATTACCAAAGTACGCGTAGTTTTTAATGCATCCCGCGCGTCTTCTAACGGCACGACACTTAACGATTTCCTTCTTGTCGGTCCGAAGCTCCAGTCCGATCTCTTTGCATTAGTTTTACGGTGGCGTACTCATAAGTTCGTGTATGCTGCGGATATCGAAAAAATGTTTCGGCAGATAGGTATACACCCCGAAGACGCGGATTACCAACGTATTTTCTGGCGCGCAAATCCCCTCGCCGTATTACTCATCTGTAGATTACTAACGATAACGTACGGTATGGCTTGTTCGCCATACCTAGCCTGTAAGGTCTTGGAGCAACTCGCGAAAGACGAAGGAGCAAAATTCCCTCTAGCGGCTTCAATTCTTGTTGAAGACGTTTACGTCGACGACTTGATGTTCGGTGCAGAAGATATTGTCCTCTTAAAACAAGCCCGTGATCAACTAATACAGTTGCTCATGGCGGGTGGTTTCAGACCACGAAAGTGGGCCAGTAACGACACGAGATTATTAGCGGACGTTTCTGAGTCGGAACACGGACTAGCGGTTGATCGATGGCTAGGCAGGGACGCGAATCTTAAGATACTCGGTGTTACGTGGAACCCTTCAGCTGATACATTTAAAATACTTACACAGGTAGTCCCAACGGCCGAATTTACGAAGCGATCGTTTCTTTCCCTGCTGGCGCGCGTCTTCGACCCCTTAGGGTGGGTCGCGCCGGTAACAATAACTGCCAAGATTATTATGCAATCACTTTGGCTACAAAAAATTGAATGGGATGACCCACTAACGGGCGATTTACTGCGACGCTGTCTTAACTATCAGGATCAATTATCCGCATTGAATGGAATTAGCATTCCCCGTTGGACCGGACAGGGTAGCGAGACGCTAAAAATTGAGATTCACGGATACGCAGATGCTTCGAACCTCGCGTATGCAGCCGTCGTTTTTTTGAGAGTAGAGTCTATCCTAAACCAGGTTCAAATCTCGCTATTATATGCCAAGACAAAGGTTGCACCGCTCAAGGTACAAAGCGTACCTCGACTTGAACTTTGCGCAGCAGTCTTGCTTGTTCGCGCGATCATATTCGTATGCAGGGCTATGAAACTCCCTCCAGTACCGGTCTTCTGTTCGACGGATTCTAAGGTAGTGCTCGCATGGCTGAGATCTGTCGTCGCCCGTTGGACCACGTTTGTGGCAAACCGCGTGTCGGAAATACAGACAGCACTGCCGAATGCTGTCTGGAGACATATAGCCACCCAGTATAACCCCGCCGATTGCGCCACCCGCGGCGTAACCGCGGAGGAATTAATCTCGCACCCCTTATGGTGGCAAGGACCTCCATGGCTGAAGGAGCCCGCCTCCGAATGGCCCGTAAGTGAATCCAACAAGGACGTGGGTACAACGTTAGAACAACGTAAGGCCGTTCATGGCCACGTAAGTCAGGCGCAACCGGAGTGGAACCTTCCCTCCGAGGTCTCCTCGTGGCCCAAACTTCTGCGAATTACGGCGTATGTACGCCGATTCACGCTCCATGCACGTCGATCCCTTACAATGTCGACCATATTTTTATCGGCCACAGAAGTACGCTTAGCAAAACAATTCTGGATAAAGGAGGTACAAAGAATTCACTTCGCCCCCGAGATACGGGAACTTAAAGCCGACCGAAGCGTTAAGTCGAATAGCCCTATCCTCGCCCTCAATCCCTTCCTGGATGACCACGGGGTCCTACGCGTGGCAGGGAGGCTACGGCAATCGGAGCTAAACTATGACGAGAAATTTCCGATAATTCTCTCTAAATGTAGAATATCAGAACTCATTATACAGTATATGCACCTCCGCGCGCTACACGGAGGGCTACAGGTTACGCTTAGGATGCTCCGTCAGCAATACTGGATATTGGGCGCCCGTAATCTAGTAAAGAATTGTATTCGAAAATGCGTGACCTGCGCGCGACAGCGAGCCACTTTATCGTGTCAGCGTATGGGCGACCTTCCGGAGGTGCGCGTAAAACCCTCCAGACCCTTTACGTTTACCGGCGTCGACTATGCAGGACCGTTCTGTATCCGGACCTCTAAAGGGAGAGGGCAAAAAACACACAAGGCGTACTGCGCACTGTTTATCTGTTTATCGACACGCGCTATACACTTGGAAGTCGCGGACGACTACTCCACGGATTGTTTTCTAGCATCATTCGACAGATTTATTGCTCGCCGAGGGCTCCCTGCGATCGTATACAGCGATAACGGGACCAACTTCCAGGGTGCCGACCGCGAATTGACCCGACGGATTCGCGAAATACTCCGCGACCCTGAGCTTCAAAATCATGTTGCATCTGATGAGATCGAGTGGAAGTTTATACCGCCTGCTGCTCCGCAATTTGGCGGACTTTGGGAGGCCGGCGTGAAAAGCGTTAAATATCATTTACGCAGAATAATCGGCGACTTCACGCCGACCTTCGAGGAGTTCACTACGCTACTATGTAGAATAGAATGCACCTTAAACTCGCGCCCAATCGCTCCACTATTCGATGATCTAGATAGCTTTGACGCGTTAACTCCGGGACACTTCCTAGTCGGCTCACCCCTTAAAGCTGTTCCTACTCCAAGCGTGGAGGACATAAATGTAAATAGACTATCACGATGGCAAACGATTCAACGATTGCACGAACGATTTTGGAAGGTTTGGTCGTCTGACTATCTAAACTCTTTACAACAACGCGGCAAATGGAAGACTGCGCAAGCGAACCTCAAGGTCGGTGACCTTGTGCTTCTGCGGCACCCTAACCTCCCCCCGACAAAGTGGGAGCTAGGGCGAGTCGTACAATGTCATCCCGGCGATGACGAACTAGTCCGTGTAGTAACGATACGAACGGCGAAGTCCGTATTCAAACGACCTATCACACAGATATGCAAGTTGCCCGTTGAATCGTCCGCCAACTAACTTAGTTATAAGATAAAAACGCGTGCATTGATTATAGCTAGATTTTAAGTAATTTCGTTCACCGTTCTGAACGAGGCGGGTGGAATGTTACGGAATGCGCTCATGAATTTCTACCACAGAATAATAGTGTATATTCGATATTAGAATTATTCTGGCAGCGCTCTGTGACATCCTTAGCCCCGGCTTATTCGTCGTATAAACACTGCGGACGGCCTTTCGATTCTCGACATTCCGGAATTATCACGCGTGTTTTGCGTGCGCACTTTCTCACGTTTCGCGAATCAATTGGCCGCTAGATTCCCAATACTCCGAACAGCGATCGACCGAAAGCTATCGACAACACGGGTGTAACCGTCAGTCTGACAACGGAGCGCTCCGACGATAGTCGTACGTTCAGAGCAATCGTAAAGACGAGAAGTAACCGACGCCTGTAAATAGCATATTAATAAAGTGTTCCATAGAGCATTCTAATACTTAGTCCGAGTGTCTTTCGACTCCCTCCGTTGAAAGCATAATCCAGCAAGCAGACGCTGAAACAAAGTCGCTAAATAGAGTTGTACATATATGTATTTATAATCGCAAATATATATTATTTAAGTCTAGATAGAGAATATATATTGCACATATTGTATATTTATTATCACAAAAAAAACAGATTTGACAGATTGACTTAGTGCAATTAACATAGATTGATTCAGTGTAATTAAGATTTAGGAAAGTTTGTCATTGAATGAAGTTTGTCATTAATGCATTTTTTTTACAAAGTCAATTTGTTTAAATTAAAAATAAATGATTAAAAGTAAAAGTAAATGGTTATTTTATATCCCAAGTAAATTGCGCCATAACTTGTTCCTAATATACTGATCATATGTACGGCAAAATATAAATAGTCTTGTATGCAAAATGTAAATAAAGACATAAATTGTAAACAAATTAATATTAGAATTAGTAGAACAGATGTGTATTTAATTTTCTCTCTTTTATGAGTCTATATTTTGGAAATGTTTGACTTTGAGAATAAAATGTCTGTAAAAAATCAACATCTCTAACAATAAGTTAAATAACTGTTGAAATAGATATAATATAAACACTTGCTATGTTAAATGTCATAAATAGCATATAATAATTACTGATATACCCTTATGGAAAAATACACTCAATTTTCGGTGTTAACCGTTAAAAAAATACCATAGAAAAACTCTTAAAGTTGAGAGTGATTTCGGACCACCAATTGAAGGTTAACCATCATTTGAAGGTTAATCTTCAATGGCGGTCATATCCAATTTTAAGGGTTTTTCTTTGGATGATGGTTAACCTTCAAGTAATAGTTAACCTTCAATTAATGGTTAATCCTTAAAAATGACGGTATAACCCTAAAAATATGAATCCTCAAATGAAAGTAACAAATATGGCGTCCCAATGAAAATCTCTTAAGGGCTCCGCTCGCTGAACCGGACTCCTCGCCTCGACTCTCCCTCTCGGACGCTAGCTGCCGCAGCTCTCCCTTTCCTGGCGGTGAGCTCTCCCTGGTGATCCGACTCTCGCTCGGTTGGTCTCCAGAACACGCGCCGCAACGATCAATCCGTTAAGAAAGAGGTAACAGACTCGACACGTTCGAAAAAACGTAAGCAAGTGCAGCCATGACACCTAACGAGTGAGGAAAGAGTGGGGCCGGCAGGGGCTCTTTGAGAATGGCGACTTGCGCATCACGCCATCTAATGTGAAACGATCGGGCGTTGTAAAACGCGAAAAGAATTCGAGCGCAATATCTAAACAAATTATTTAATTTTTAATAAGTCCAATTATTAATATTTATTTTCATAATTAAACTTATTTTTTATTTTGATAAATGTAAATACCTTATTGTATTAATATTTAATATTAATAATTTAATTAGTTGCTTAATTTAACTTCTTGTTTAATAAATGAGCGGATGTAGTATTGAAAATGTACCTATTATATAATATTTTAATTTTCAAAATTGTCAAATTACAAACAGGAATTTTGTTGTGACTTTTACAGTTATAAAGTAACTATTTAATAGAAATGGAAGCCTTAAAAAATTAATATTGTAACGCAATTATTATAATGCTCAAATCATAAAATATTTACATTATCCGTGTCTGCCAATACAATATAATTTTTTATTCGTATTGTATTTTATATAATGGCAAGTTATTATAAATTTGACAGGCAAATCAAAATAGCTTCGAATCGATATCGAAATGATGAAATATCGATGTCTTAACAAAAAATACATAATTTGCCTGTTTACAGTCTGGCGCGATGAATGTACGTCACAAATAATCTCTTCTTTTAAAAAATGTCATAAAGCACAAACATCGAAATAAGCTCCAAATATCGAGCATTATTTCGATGTGGATGTAATATCGATGATTTCGACGTCAATTTGACGTCGATTCGATAGGTCATTTCTCGCTGGGTATTTACATGTAATTATCCTATCCTATTATTATACGACGCGAAGCGAGACCGCACCGTAACTCTTTTACACGACTAAGTGCATGTGACAGGAATTATAATAGTTTACGTTTACGTGAGTATTACTTCTGTAGTAACTTATACGAACGATATCATACTATAAAATCTTCCGTTTATGCGGAGGAATTATCGTATCGTTCGTAAGTTACTACAGAATTAAGTAACGCTTGCGTAAACGTAGTAGTATAGGTTAGATCAGAGCTCGGCAAGAAATGCACATTTCGGCCGATTTTCAGTTGACTCCGCCTCCCGCTCTCCTCTTACCGCGACGTCCCGCGCGCAGCCTACGAGCTTCGCGAGGCTCAGGAACGTGCCGTTTCGCGATCGCATCACCGTACCAGCACCCTGCGAGTGTTTTGTTAATAGTTTTCCGCATCACCCATGGGGTATTATTATTGACGCGTTTTTTTTTAAGTGGTATCCTCTGTAGGCCTAATCCACTAAAGACAGACAACCCTTTCATAAATTTAATTAATTGGAACTTTAATTAATGAAGAAGCAGAATTATATATATAGATATATATATATATATATAGTTATTCTGAATGTGAGTATTTTTTATTTCACTTAAGAGATTTATATATATTATATATATATATATATATATATATATATATATATATATATATATATATATATTTCTTGTACAAGTCTTAACAACTGTCATGAATTAAGTTTTAAAATTAAGAAACGATTTATTGCATATAGAATAAAAATTTCATGCATGAAAGGTCGATTAACTAAAAAAATATATAGTAGCAAAACAATGGCTATGCATACATTAATTCGTTAAATTATATTTTAAAATTTATACATAATGTTTACTTCATTTTAATTTAAAATTAAAAAGAAATTTACTAATTATTCGCAATTTTTATTTCACTCCTTTTCAAATTATTATGCTTCTCTCTGACAACATCTATTGGTTCCGCCATGCTTTTACAAAAGTTGTTTCGACCAATAGGAAGGAACACGAACGTGGCCAGACTCTATATATAGGGACTCTAGTACGTATGTACGAGGTACATATGTACGTACGACGTACGTATGTACGGGGTACATACGGGAAGCCCCCTAAAAAACTATATAAAACTGTACCTCCTAAAAAATGTATAAGTGTTCAATCGGTACCTCCTCCTTTATCAGTACCTCGTGTATTCCGTACCTCGTGCTACTATACCGGGAAAAGTATTTCCTAGCAGCATGTAACTCGAAATGTCATTTCCATTTAGAAATTAGTACCTCGAATTTGGAGATACTACGCGGTACATGCTTAAAAGTGTAAGTTAGTGTTAAATTATTATTTTTTGTTTATGGTATAACTTCCGTAATTTTTAAAAAAAGTTTTCCTTTAACAAAAAACCAAAATAAATCGATGTTGACTTTGACAGTTCAGGCTACATAGTTCATATATAGACTTCGCATATGGACCTATGTATGGCAAATATTTTATAAAAATTTTTTGATCAATTACGAAGTCTTTTATCAAATAATTTAGAAATATTTTAAAAATTCTCCATTAAACATTCTAGCAATACATCAAAAATTTTTCTTAAAATTTTACAACAAATATTTTGGAAATTTTTGAGTAGGGTAGACCGGGGACAAAAGTAACAGGGTACAGTTGTAACAACGTGAATATTTCTTAAACTATAAAAGGTACGTGTGTGGGACCGCGAGGCGAGATCCGCTAGATGGAGCGGCATTTGTTCCTTAGTTCATTGCCGCCGCTCGCGGAACGTGCACGTGTGCAGGAGAAGAAGTTACTTTTTTCTTTCCTGAAGTAAGTTTTCTTACGTGCATAAAATCTGAAATATTTTTCTTTCTTTATGCCGAAGGTATAAGGTTTTATCTTTATATGTTTTAGTGATTATCTATGTTAATGATTTGCATAATACGATTGACTTTCATCCAGATATTTATGTAAAAAATTTACTTCGAATCATAAAATATCATTAGGGGACAATTGTAACATCAATGCCTGGGGACAGTTGTAGCGTTACAAGTTACAATTGTCCCCGTTGCTCGGGGACAACTTCAACTTAACCTAATTCCATTTGGTTGGTCTTATTTTAGTGTTGTTTTATGGTCTTTTAGTTGAGAAAACAGTATTATTTGTTTTTGTTTGCTATAATGTAAAAAATACTGATATTGTCATGTAACAAATTATTTTATCATTAAAGTTGCATTTCTTATAGAAAATTCGTAAGATTGATTAATTAAACCTACTAAATAACCATTATTTTGTTTATAGATGATGTGGTACAATCGTTCCCTCTGCTGTTACAATTGTCCCGGGGGTTGGGACGGTTGTAACAGTATTCCTCATATTCTTTAAACAATAACAAATTTTTTCCTAGTTACATTACTGAATTCAGCACAAAAAAATCTTGTAGTCAAATAAATTCTACATCTAAAGGTACAGGTCTTTTTTACGTAGATATTATATTTTAATAATAATTAAGTAATTTTTAACTCGACTTAACTGGCAATATATAACGTCTTTTCGATATGAACATAGAAGCACCGTGAGCCAACTTGGTTTGTCGGATTCACACAGACGTTATATATTGCCAGTTAAGTCGAGTTAAAAATTACTTAATTATTATTAAAATATAATATCTACGTAAAAAAGACCTGTACCTTTAGATGTAGAATTTATTTGACTACAAGATTTTCTTGTGCTGAATTCAGTAATGTAACTAGGAAAAAATTTGTTATTGTTTAAAGAATATGAGGAATACTGTTACAACCGTCCCAACCCCCGGGACAATTGTACCACATCATCTATAAACAAAATAATGGTTATTTAGTAGGTTTAATTAATCAATTTTACGAATTTTCTTCATATATATATATATATATATATATATATATATATATATATATATATATTTATATTTATATAGGATTATATAGAAATATATAGAAATATATTATATATACATATTGATATATAATTTTATATAATTTTATATAATTCTACATAATTATACATAATTTTATTTAAAATTTTTTACCGGGAACGATGTTGCAGTTTTTTACCTTATGCAAATGCGAAAATGCAATCGACAAAACTGTTTAAATAATTCACACTTACATCAATGAAAATTTTTCCATCTGGACTACGCTTCTCTAATTTTCGCACGATGCACGTTGGCTCAAAATGACGCTCACACACGTGTTGTGATGATTTCAATACTGCAATGCCGGGAATTGCAGATTTCCATTTTTTACGTAATTCTTCGTTCTGAGGCACTTTAAAAACGGAATATTTTTCCGTATTGTCCTTAAATTTCTTCCAGCAATTCGGCACAATGCACGCTTTGGCATTGTATTTACAATTTATATTAACAATTTTCACTGATACAAGTTTCAAAGATTTTCACTGATTTTTATTTTTGACGCGCACACGATCACCATTGCACCATTTGAACCATTTGAACACGATCGCGGTCGGCTCAGTTTCCCGTCCATCCGATAGGTTCGCTGCAATACTGGGGTCTACGTGCCTCACTAACGGTGACACCCCCCCCCCCCACCACTTAAAAACACAGGAGTTTCCATACCTGTATGTAAGACCGTGGACTAGACCCATCATTTCTTATGTATTTTGACGTGCTGAATCCAAATCCGGGGTCAAAATTGACTCCCACCACACCAATTTTTTTTAAATTGCGAAAAACCACCATTAAAAACGGAGAATCCCAATATAAGGTGGGCGAGATTCGGATTCAGGACATCAAATACACATATAGATTGGGTCTTACAGTTGGTTGCCACATTTATACCTAACGCTGACCCACCTTATATTGGGATTTTCCGTTTTCAATGGTGGTTTTTCGCAATTTAAAAAAAATTGGTGTGGTGGGGGTCAAGTTTGACCCCGGATTTGGATTCAGCACGTCAAAATACATAAGAAATGATGGGTCTAGTCTTTGGTACAGACCACTTTTTTTTGTGTGCCTGTGTTATCAATACCCGATAAAAATTGAGACTTATACTTGACTTGAAAATCTGTTTTTTCTCACCTGCGTACTTCTAAACCCCCCAGGTACGGCCAGCCAGGTGTTCGGATTATCGAAGGAAAGTCGTCCACGCAGGTTAAAACGGAAAATCGTATTTTACAAAATTACTTGGCCAAAAGTGTTGTCAGCTCTTAGACTAATTGTCTCCGAAGTATTTCGAGTTTAAAAGTGTGTGAGAATCAATTCCAACAGAAGATTGTATGGTAAATAACTTGATTGAGCGTTTAAGACTAACTGAGTTAAGATTTCTAAACAAGTGTAACAATTTTGAAATCTCCTTGGCCAAATCCGGATCTAAAAAGAAAGTTGAGAAGCTAATTGTAAGTCAAGTCAGGATAAGAAAAAAAGTAAGAAGTGTTATATTTGTTAACAGAATAGGACACTTCAAGAATGACTACTCTAAGGATCCGAACAGACAAGCGACTTTATCACGCGACAGAGAAGCGCGTCAGACCTGTATAGACGGATGACTTTGTCGCGCGACAGAGAAGCCTGTACAATATCTGTGCGGATTTATGGCGTTTTTCTGTCACGAGACAAAGTCGCCCATCTGTACGGGTCTATCACGTTTTTTCTGTCGCACATCAAAGTCGCTCGTCTGTCCATGCCATAAGGAAAGAAAAATAACTTTTTAATGCCCTCGAAAGACTCACAGAAGGACGTTAAAACACATGATGCATTCATTTCTACAAATAAGCACTCTAATAAAATTGATAGTTGGCAGATTCTAGTGTCTCAGCGCACATGACAAGCAATAAAAAGTATTGTTACGTACGGAAATTTTATCCTAAAATTTCGGACGACGCACGTTAGAATTTTTGAACGCTTTAGACGACGCACGCTAGCTCAGAATTCCGAACGAACGCTCAGGTCCCAAAATAAATTTTTTTATCCTACGGTTTATCGGGCGGCTGTTGACAGGCTGAGGCCCAGATGGGCCCAAAACTATGCTTCTAGAAACTTCTAGAAAACCTCCCCCCTTAAGACGCGTAGAAAGTAGTGAGAATCTCGCGCGGAGGGTTCTGGCCATTTTGGGTATAAATAGGACGGAAAACGCCGCTGAGCAACACATAGTTTTTGACTTCGGCTCTAGTATTTCAATCTCAGTCACTTTATTCTCGACTTTAATTTCAACTACATACATCGTTTTAATTAACTTAACTTTTATTCGACTCCAGACAGTCATTTTCCGACATTCGACTGTACGTCCGAGCATTCGCGCTCGATTCTGGGACTTAATCTATCTATACTCTTGTATTTTAAGACCGCGTTTCACGCACAATTTAATTTGTACTAAAATCTGAAAAATAAAGATAAGTTTGAGAAAAAAAAATAAGCTTGAAATCTCTGGAATCTCATCTCGTATTAAATTCTTAATCAATCATTCCTGAGATTTGACTCGCAGTTTTTGCTGACAAAGAGCGTGGCGATCTGTCCTTTTCGCTGACGAAGAGTATGGCGAACTGGTACTTTTGCTGCCGAAAGGCGTGGCGATTACGGGATTGATTCTTGGAAATTGCAATAATCGTTGTTAATTCCCGAAAGTGAATTTGGCCCTTACGCTGACAAAGAATGTGGCGGATTGACTTTGGGCGCTGACGAAGAGTGTGGCGACCTTTAAAATTCATTTTCGAGAACTCGGGCTGAATGACAAAAAAAGGAGGTAGTCGAGTTCAAATCAAATAGATTCCAGATCAAAAACAAGTCATTACTTCTAATCAAAATCCTCTCTCCCTCCTTCAGAAATTGCAACAACTAGAAAATGCACCTCCATTTAAACCTATTCCTGTCGACATTGATTATCCTAATTACAATCAAATAGATAAAAGTGATCCTCGTTACGAAACTTATAGACTTCGATATCTTTTTGGTCCCGAGCAATAATAATAATAATAACTTTCACACAACTTGTCCAAATCCCTGGTAAATTGCTTAAATGCATTGACCAAAAACGGATGAACAACAGACAGAACGTGACAGTATTTTATTTTATACAAACCATTTCACACTTGAAGTCATTCGTGTAGATGATAAACAAACAATTCTAGAACTAGCTTATGAAAGTAGTACAATTAATGTGAAAATGAAAATCAGAGATAAATGATGTTACGTCCAAACCGCAGAATTCAGGAAATTATTACTGGGGAGCGAAGAAAAGGCTAACCAGAGAGTAGGGATATGGAAGGACGCAAACAGATACCTACTTTGTCACTCTCGCAGATACACGCACTGAGGCGCGTGCGGCGAGTTGAACGCACTTTTCCATCCAGATGGTCAATATCTCGTAGTGACGTCTTCCGTGAGCGGTGCAATCGTTGGTCCTGTTTTAGATTAAGGAATTTAATCCCTTTAACCTAGAATGGTCCTTGCGCGATTTCGGGAGCGAGATGAGTAGTGGGCGGGATCTTAGTTTAATATAAATAAAGATGGAAATTTATATATAACATATTAAAACATTTATTAAAAATATAGGATGACTAAACTATCGATATTACAAATAAATGAGAATTAGACAAATTAAACACAAAATCAAATATTTATGATAAATTTAAGAGTGGAATAAGAGGATGTGAAGGATGTATGTATGTGTGTATTACTCGCGGGTGTTACAATGGTTCGAAGGTAACCGAGCAGGATTTTTTGAGGAGAAACCTATACTGAATTTAACATCCTGTCCGTTATTATTGCAATTATAGTTTAAAATAAACTTACATGACTTGTGTGTGTGTGTGTGTGTGTGTGTGTGTGTGTGTGCGCGCGCGCGCGCGCGCGCGTGCGTAAGTGTGTGAGTGCGTGAGTGCGTAAGTGCGTGAATGCGTGTGTACGTGTGTGCGTGTGTGCGTTTACATGGGACATTATTGGAAATAATTTATTTAATAGCGTTTTTTTTTTTGGGACGCACTGAGGGCGTACTTGGTGTAGCCTTGCACTGTACCAGTTGTGTGTAAACGCTGCACTGCACTCAAGTGGTGTACACACACTTCATGCTGTCGTGTTTATTTCAGACCACGGACTTGCGGCAATTTTAAGTTGCATTCAGGATCTTTATTCGGTAAAATAATGTCGGACAAAATGTTTGTTTACTTTAAAGTTAATAGAGATTATGATGTTGAGATGGAATACGTAGCTGATCAGGAAGAGGAGTACAATCGGATTTTAAGTAAGTAAAATATGCGTGTACATTGGAGGTTATTTTTTATTTTATTACATACATTAACATTAAAACATTACTACAGGGTCCGGCAATTGATATGAATTGTTATGTAAAACGCTATAACTTTTTTATTGTTGAATGGATTTTATTTAATTTGGTCTTAATAATTTCAATACATCCTCCTTTGGCCTTTACGGTTAGGCGAAGTCTCTTTGATAAACAATTCACACAATGTTCGTAGGATATTCTGCTAGTCAAGACCGTCCCACTCTGTTAGTAATGTTCGCTTTTATTCACAGATAGTGTTGTGTCGATATAGTCACAGTAGCCGCAGTACTCGCCAGACCTGAATCCACTCGACTTCTACGAAAATAAAAAGCAATAAAACAAATAAATAAAATAAAATAAAATAAAAACAAAAAAGACTTTTTTAAGAAAATAAAATAAATAAAATAGATAATAAAAAACTTTTGCATGCCGGGCTAACCATATTTGGTTTGTTCATACTGTTTTCTGGTACATAACTTACCTACTACAAACAAGCACAACACTGTAATTTATTGTGTCTTTCTATGATTTTTCTCGAACAAATCATATCATAAATACGGGCTCATAACTCGAGCAACTTTTTGATATACCCCGCGTTTTTGCTCATTGTTTGCGTTGGGTAATTTATTATAAATTATAGCCGTACACCAGGCTATAAGTGGCGTACCTGGGCAGTGCGCATTCTCCCGTGAGCGGTCCATCGATATGCGTTTGGACTACGCATATCCCTTATGTTGTCCTAGGGGAAGGTCACCCCGATAAAAAACCAAATAACCGCATACAAAATGGCAACACAACAGGGAATAGAAAATTTAAAGACTCAGAGGATTTCCTTCGGAAAACACCTCCAATAACGAGAGGAACAACGAAGAGGAAGGCGGAAGAGTCTCCGTCTCAGGACTCTCCGACCCCTCTGGAGCCCACTCAGAAAGAGGATTTATTTGTCTTTGAAACGGCAAGCAAGACAGTTAGCAAGAGCTGTCCTCGCAAAAAAACTTATACATGCTGCTCTCGTAACAGAATCACCTAGGGGAAAAGACACTAGGATAATAGTAATGTCCAATAGTGCATTACAAGAGTATGATACGGAAAATTTATCTGAATACGCTAGTGACTGCATAGAAAGGACGGAACTAGCAATAAACAAGTGTTCCAATATCCAAGGGATGTTGAGTAATCACATGAAATCTGGACTTACAAACATTTCGAGGATTGTCAAGATCTTGGCTGAACGCCTTGCTGATTCCGGAGACATCTCTTCTTTCAGAATTCAAAACACTAATTTGACTGCGCAAATACGTATCCTAAAAAAGGAGGAAGAAATCCACAGGCGAGAACTTACACTAAGGGAAGACAAAAATAAGAAGCTGAAGAAAGAATTAGAAGCTCTCCGCGACGAATCAAGAAGAAAGGATCTATGGGACTCAAACATGGAAATTGACCAACAGGTCTCAAAACCTGTTGAGAAACGGGAAAATATAAATATTCGGACTAAACATCTGGAAGATTATCCCCCTTTCCCTCAGAGGGTTCCAAAAGCTGGGGTACTTTCAAATCAACGTTTGATTAGAAAAGTGACCAAACTTTCTGGCGAATCTGATAATGATTCAAAATCGGAGATGGATAGTGTGGAGGAGACTACTGTTTCCGCTACAGAAACCCTTCGTAGAAAAAGCTCTCCACGGAAGAGTGGGAAAACAGATTTAAGACCTGGATTCAGATTCGCTTCAACACGAGTTGAAAATGTGGAAGAGGATGCTGGCCCTGTTCGAGAATTCAAGAAAATGAATGAGCAGATAGCATTGCTATCTGCTCGGTAGGAGGAACTTCGAGCGATGCTCGCATCACATTCAGATGAACAACCGGACGGAACGATTTCAAAAAAAAAATAGGAAAGTTGGGAAAACCTTTTCCAGAAGTAAAATTTCCGAGATTTCAGGTACTTCGGATGGGGAGACTCTGGCCCCACCTACATCGGTAAAAACATCCGCGAGGAAAGAACAGAGTCGAAACAACGCAACTGAAAAGTCGGAAATAAAGACTGACGATACGAGGAGTGGCCCTCGTGAGGGAACTGGCCCACGCAGACCCCCTAAAACAGCTGCAGTTACGATAACGAGTTTGAATTCCGAAGTGAGCTATGCTGACATTTTCAAGAAGGTCAGAGAGAACATTGCTCTTGATCAATTAGACATAGAAAACTCTAAGATTCGAAAAGGCGTTAACAGCGGCATTATAATTGAGATCCCCGGGGCTGACGAGTCTTCTAAAGCGGACAATTTAGCCAAAAAGCTTAAAGAAGTGCTAGGTGAAGACACAGCGAGAATAGCACGACCTACTACAATGGGGGAAATTAGGATGTGGAATCTCGACGATTCCATATCCCCAATTGACATAACTAATGAGATCTCCATTGTTGGAGATTGCGACGAGAATCAAATTAAGTTGGGAAATCTACGCAAAATGAATAACGGTCTTCTTTCTGTGTGGATTAAATGCCCTCTCGCGGCGGCAATCAAGATCACAAACTCAAATAAATTTAGGATAAAATGGACGATAGCACGGGTAGAGCTCCTGGAGGCAAGGCCTACCCAGTGCTACAAATGTTGGCGATTTGGACATACTCGGAATAATTGCTCGTTCGCTGAAAACAGATCTGGGAACTGTTTCAGATGCGGCGCCCAGGATCACTGAATAGACGAATGCAAATCGAGTCCTCACTGTGTTATTTGCACAGGAAACGGAAAGGAGAGTGGGCATCGTTTGGGCTCCATTCGATCTTGTTTTGTAAGGGATCCACCCAATCGAAATGCAGCAAGAAATGGCTAATTTCCTGCAAGCCAATCTAAATAAAAGCAAGGAGGCTCAAGACCTCCTTGAGCATCAATCTACTGAATTGGGAGTCGCGGTGTGCATAGTATCTGTACCTGCACGCATGCCCGACTCCCAACTCTGGTTCGCTAGCCGAGATAAAAAGGCTGCTATATTTGTAAATAGGAATATTGTAAATCTCCCTGTTAAACTACATTATCAGGGTCATAGCTCTGTTTCAATTAGGTTTAAGAAATTGTACATAGTTTCTATATATATATCACCTAATTTTAATGTGGTCCAATTTCAAAGTTTCCTGGATGAATTAACCACAATATGCTCGAGTATGCCTGGGAACAGTGAACTGTTAGTCTGCGGTGATTTTAACGCCCACAGTCATGTATGGGGCTGTCATTTTTCCGATTTCAAGGGTGACCTTTTAGAAGAGTGGACCGCACAAACAGATTTACGCTTGATAAATATCGGCAATAGACCCACTTTTGTCGGTCATCAGGGCAGCTCAATAATTGACCTGACTTGGGCATCTCCGAATCTCGTAAATAGAATAGGGGCTTGGTCAGTTAGAGAGGATGTTGAATCTCTATCTGATCATATGTACATATATTTTACTATACTCGACGACATAAATCGCACTCCAATTTCGCCACCACCGCCGAGGTGGAATTTCAAGAAGATGGATACTGATTTATATATGGCCGCGATTGATTGGACATGCGCGGTCACACCTAAAGACGAGAATTTTATTATTGAGGCTATACCAGACAAATGGATTCACCTATGCGTATCTAACGCATACAAGGTGGCGGTTCGCCGTTTACGCGCTCATGGAACTCGGCCGACTTATTGGTGGAATGATAACATCAAACTATTGCGGACTGCGGCTATCAGGGCCAGACGAATTTGGTTCCGAGGGCGAACCAGGGACACCCCTGTAATCTCGGCTGGGAAGAGAGCGGCATATGTTCTTGCTAACCGCGAATTAAAACTGGAAATCCGGAAATCAAAGTCGAAAGCCTGGCAAGAGCTTATCTCGACGTTAGATGAAGACCCATGGGGATTACCCTATAGAATTGTTATGGGAAAACTTCGTAAGCCAACACCTAGCCTAACAACAACGCTTAAACCAGATGTATTAAACGATCTTCTTGACAAATTGTTTCCTCCGGGAGAAGCTCTGGTCCCCGTAGACCTTGGGGACTGCGAAGGGGGGCGAACCCCGGTTACGGTGAACGAGGTCCTGCGGGCCATTGCTGCGAAGAAAAATACTGGAACAACTCCTGGCCCGGACGGTTTCAAGGCGAATACGATCAAGAAGTTTCCTGGGTCAATGATAGGTACTAGTACAGATCTTCAATATCTATCTTAGATGCGGAATGTTCCCAATAAGTTGGAAAACGGCAGATTTAGTCTTAATTCCCAAGGAGGGTTCGTCTGAAGAATCCCCAAAAGCACGCCCAATTTGCCTCTTGAACGAGATTGGGAAGACGTTCGAGAGAGTGATCGCGGAACGTCTCTTGGATTACATGGACGAAAATCCTGCGGCTAAGCTATCCGATCACCAATTTGGGTTCCGAAAAAGAAGATCTACTACGGACGCCTTATTCCTCTTTAGAAGTATCGTTTCGGAAGCTCGCGCTAATGGTAAAGTGACTTTGGCGGTGTCCTTAGACATAATAAATGCTTTTAACTCAATCAAGCTCTGGGCCATAAGGAGAGCTCTCCGGGTGAAGGGCTTTCCCCGGTATTTGCGCCAAATCGTGGAGTCCTATCTTACTGACAGAAAGATTAGGTTTGTCGCACCTGATGGTTCTCGTCGCACGAGAAGAGTGAACAGGGGAGTCCCGCAGGGTTCGGTGCTGGGCCCCCTGCTCTGGAACATTGCTTTCGACTATGTTTTGAGAACCCGGCTCCCTAGGAACTGTCATTTAATATGTTATGCCGATGACACCTTGCTAATTGTCGAAGGTGACAGTTATGATGCAGTCTGCGAATTAGTAGATGACTGTCTGGAGCGTCTTTTAACAAATATCAGGTTTCTGGGCCTGGAGGTATCATGGGATAAGACTGAGGCAATCTTCTTTGGGAAATCCCCACGAAACTCCCAGCTCGAATTCGACGGTAATGTAATCTCCGTTAAAAACAAGATGAAATATCTTGGGGTCATAATAGATAACAGATGGAATTTCTGTTCACACTTTCAACATGTGATATCAAAGGCTTCAAAGATCAACAGGGCTCTCTATGGGATCCTTCCGAACCTCCGTGGTCCGATAGAAAACAAGAAGCGACTCTATCCATAATAGAGGCCGCATAAAGGATTACGGACAAGATCACGCCATCGTGATCTTGTCCGTAATCCTTTATGCGGCCTCGATTTGGAGCATGGAACTAAATAAATCTGAGACACAGAAGAGGCTCTTTCGTCGGGTACTTTGTGTTACCGCGTATAGAACAATCATGGCGTACCGCACGGTGTCGTACGAGGCGGTTACACTTCTCGCGAGGATCCCGCCTCTCCACCTGTATGCGGCTTATCTTCGCCGAGTGTACATGAACCTTCGGGAGCTGAAAGAACAAGGATCCTTTACGGCCAACTCTCCGGCGGAAGAACGTGCGACGGAGTGGCTAGTACTTCGTAGGGAATGGTCTGCCCACATACAGGACCAACGCCTATCTGGGAAGAGGACTAGGGATGCGATTATCCCTAATTTTTATGAGTGGGTAGACAGGAGGACAGGTTTCTTAACCTTTCGTATGACGCAGATCATGACCGGGCACGGATGTTTTGGGTCCTTCCTTTACAGGATCGGGAAGGGGGACAGTCCTGAGTGCCGATATTGCCAAAGTACTGAGGATACGGCTGAGCACACACTCGCTTCCTGCCCCTTTTGGGGCATTGAGCGGGGTGAACTTACTGCTGTTCTGGGACAGAACCTGTCCTTGGACGTGGTGGTTTCTAGAATATGTGACTCAGAGGAGGCATGGAGGTCTTTCTCCATCTTCGTAGAACGGGTAATGCAGAGAAAGGAAGAGGATGAGAGAAGAAGGCAACTCGTCATCAAAAATGTCGACGGGGACGATGTGTAGTATTGTCGCTTCCGTTTTCTCTCGGACTGCGTATAGTATAGAATTTTGAAACCTTGAAAAATTGTATTGCGGCGTGCGTTTATTGTTTACGGCACATGCGGGTGCTATTGGGGTCTCTGGCGTGTCTGCGGGGTTGGGCGGTTGGGCGCCGATCGGTGGCGGGCTTTCCTCCTCCTGGGGTCCGACGTGTTGCCTCGCGCGACGCCTCCGGATCCCTGGGGGGCTGGTGGCCCGGGGGCGGTTGGCGCCTGTCGCTTTTCTTGGGATCGCGAGGGATCCCTATGTTCTTTTTATGCGCAATGTATTTTGTCTGTCCATTCTGTCTTTTCAGGGTACCGTTGCTGTTGGTCGCGGGGTCCTTCTGGGGTCGGTCGGCCGGGGCTGGCTTCTCGCTGCTTTTCGGGGCTCCGGCCCCACCATTTAGGTGGGAACCGGTTGCCTCTTTGTGGCGGTGGGCCGCAGTTGGTCGTCCCCTGATGGGCCTCCGTGGTCTTGTGGCGGTGCCCCCGCTAAATGTTCTATGCGTCTTTCCCCTGGGCCCTCTCCTTTGGGGTGGGCCCAGGGGAGGAGCGCAGCGCTTCTCTCGCCAAGAACCATCTGTCTTGGCCGGAGATGTGGATCCAAGAAATCGGATCCAGGGTTTTTTCTTGGTGGGCGAGTTTCCCTTAATATTAACGGGTCCGGCTGACAGCTGGCGCCCAAATGCCGGGCCCGTGTCTTGTTTCGAGTGGAACTCTCTATCCGGGTAGAGAGTTCCTGTTTGTGTTGTTCGTGCACGTCCTGCGGTTCGTGTACGTCTTCCTATGGGGGTGTGAACTCCCCCGATGAACGGTACCGCAGCCAATGAAGATGCTCCTCGATGATATGACTGCCCGCATGGCTATTATCATGAGGAGCATCTGAGGCGGTCGAATGGAGACACTTGTGTCTGAACCATTCGACTAGGGACTTAGTTCCTCGGGGGGCAAAACACCCGCTGGTCTTGACCTGCGTTGGTCTTTTGTCTTTGGTTTACGTATTTTCTGTCGCCTCGAGCGTGGGGATTGTCGTGCCACGTGATGTTTGCCTCGTGTGTTCCATGTGTCGCGACTGTAGTCCGTAGTGCTGTGTTTAGGGAGAGGGGTTTTAGTGGGTGCAAGCCCCACACATCCCGGGTGGCCGGCCCCCGGTAGAATACGCGAGGTATTTTCCCTCTTCCTCCGAAACAAAAAAAAACAAAAAAAAACTCGACTTCTACGTATAGCACTGTAGATAATTTTATTGTTTGATGTTTATTGATATTTCATATTTCTTAATATTATTTGTGTTGCTAGCTGATAATAACTTTGCAGTCAACAAAATATTCTCTTTTGTTAACTCTGGACAAATTAAATGTAAAGGCAAAGTCTTTGAAATTTTAAGAGGAAACGATTTGGACATGCTATATGGGTATGTAACCAAATGCATACTTTTGTATTAAATTTTTATTGGATATTATTTAATTTTATTAATTTTCAATTTAAATGTATTCGCACTTAAAATAATACAGATATAATCTCTCATTATTATTATTTTGACAATCCGCTGTCGTAGTATCATGTTTTACAAATATGACGAAATATCATAGGAATCCTGACTGCATTTTCGTTGAGACCGACACCAGCGACTCGGAAAACCAACATCCAAGGGGCATAAACATAAAGATTGATGCTACCAGTCCAAAGTCTTCTTGTTCAGGAAGTGGTGAAAATAAAGGTGACAAACAATTGAACAAATTAAAAAACTACATTAAGAATGAGATTAATGATTGAGTAGATATGAGTACAAAATTTTGAAAATGTGATTTATTTCTTTGTAGTATTTGTTTCGAGATTTATATAAAATAATCAGAGTAATTGTTGAGTCTATACAAATAAAATAATACTGATTTTAGATTGGCAAGATGACGAGACCAAATATTTATTGGATCAGGTTTATGCCTACTTACCAGTAATCGGTCCGCAAAAAAAATTTAAAACAAAAAAAGCAATGTGGCTAAAACTTGCAGAAGAAATTTCACAGAAATTCTGCAAAGTACGAACATCTGTCCAAGTTGAGAACCGGTACAAAACTGTTTTACGGAGAAAGAAGTCTGCAATTGAAAATAATTTCGGACCAGGTAATTCGATGCAAGATGTACCCTTCGAGGAAGAATTGCACAAAATTGCTTCCACCGATGACAGCATTGAGCCGGAAGTTGTGAGAACTGCTACAGATGTCAAAAGGTTTAAGAAATCAGACGTTTCTGTAAAAATAAAGAATAGCTCACCAGGAAACAAAAAGACTGTAAGTAAATGTAATACTGATTACCTGTATTACAAAAACTTTCTGTAATATGTACAAATTAAATAGAAAATTTTTAAGGATGAGCCTTATTTTAATAAATATTAAAATTGTGTTATAAAATAAATCGTTACATATAATGAAATATTGCCGTAAAAAATGACTTGGGTTTAAACAATTTTAAATTTTTCAAATTTTTTTGATATTATTGTTTCTACAAAAACTTTGATTGGTTTTGCTTCCAACTGTCCTGATCTACACTAACTTTTCTATTATTATTAGGTATCTATCGCAGAAAAATTGGAAGAACTACATGAGAAGACAGAAACAGCTCGAGAGAAACGACACCAAGAAAAGATGGCATTGATACGCGAATTGTGGAGTGGAAGGCAGAGAAACCCTGAACGGGAGTGACAGACTAAGGCAGCAGACATCCATAATGGAAATTATTTATTTTTACTTAATTTTTTTAAAGCAAGTCATATTCACGTTTTTAAGTGCTTTACACTTTTTTATGATCTGCCGGAGAAAACCAAAGATTTTATTAATCATTAAAGAAAGGCATTATTTATTTGATTTATTTTTAATTTATATTTGTTTAGTTTTGTTAGATTTGTAACAGCACAATGTTTATGTTAAGTAATTCACGTTCGTCAGATTTAGCTGTTCAAAAGCAAGCAATGTTAAACAAGATATTCACGTACTTAAATGCTTCACAATATTTCTTGATCAGCGGGAGGAAAAAAGGTTTTGTTTAGTCATTAAAGAAAATGTTTAGTTTTCTTAGATTTTAGAAAGCACAATGTTAGTGTAAAATTATTGTAAGATTCAGCTTACTCAAAAGCAACCAATATGTTACTTAACATACCTGATAAAAACTGTGATACTTGCGTATTGATGATACCTATTTTAGAGATATTGGGCACAACAAAAGCAAACAAATGTTTATTACCAAATATATTTTATTACAGGCACTGCATTATTCTGAATTGTTTCAATTCCCCGATATTTTTCAGATCGTCTTCTGTATTATCTTCTGTATTATCAGCTACGAATGGCTCCTCTTCATTGTAGGGAATGTCATCTTCATCCCATACATCGTTATTGTCTATGCACAGATTGTGCAAAACGCAACAACAGACGATCGTGATCTTTTCGACTTTATGCATATCGATCTGCAATAATAGTTGTCGAAACCGTGCTTTTGGTATACCAAAGGCATTTTCAATACGTACGCGAGTTTGACAGAGTTTTTTGTTATATCTATTTTCCATTTCTCCTAAATTCCCATAGTTTTTGAATGGCACAAGTAACCATTCGCGTAAGCGGATAAGCGGAATCACAGAAAATGTGATAGTTTTTCCCACATATTTGTGGTAACTTCTGTTTGACATCGCTTAATTTAAAGACTCTGGCATCGTGAACTTTGCCTGGAACTCCAGTAAACACGTCGATGAATTTTCTTTTTGCATCACATATTGCTTGCAATGTTATAGATGTCTTGTCGTGTCGATTAGCATACGTCGATGCGATTTTGTGAGCTGGTGTTCTTATGTTTATATACGAACCATCAATACAGCCTATAATACCTGGGAATCCCGCAATCTTTTCAAAGGATCTTGCTTCTTTGTCTAAATCATCTGGAAATTTGATGACTTGTCCCGCAATTTTAGTCAAATATTTTATGACTCTGTTACATTGGTAAAAACTGTTCTGAGGGAGATTCCAAAAAGCGTTGCAACACACCGCAATGATTCCTTATTACCAGCAAACCACAGGAATACCAACACATCTTCTTCTGGCGACTTTCTGTGAATTCCTCCATGATTATTTAATGGTGGGCAAGATGATTGTTCATATTTCTCAATTAATCTATAAGCCGTATCCTTGTTCAATCGGAAATGTCTTCGAAACTGAAATTCGTAAAGCAAATATATGTATTGCAATTAATAGACAGACACACACTTTCTTAGAACAGGGACCGTATTCTCGAGCCTGCCCTAATGATTTTCGCATGCGACTTTCTATTTGAAAAACATTGAATTTCGCATGCGAGTTTCATGAAAACGATTCGAGAATCGGGTTCCAGGTCCAATATATTTCTATTCTCAGCAAATAAAAATGGATTCAAAAATTCAACTTGGGTATACTTGATTCGACCCAACTGGCCAACTTTATTCAAAAGAACGCTACGTTTCGACCTCGGGTTTAGGTCCTTTTCAAGCGTCACATATACAAAATTGTTAAATAGTTAGGCATAATGCCTGCTACGCTACATCTAAAAAACAATTTGTTCGTTGAGAATTGTAATGTATAAATGAACGTTGACACGGCATATTCGGTCGTTCAATCGTCAAATAAACTTGTCTGGTCGGAGATGTTACTGCTAATGTTTATTTAGCAGTAGAATTAGCAGTAACATCTCCGACCAGACAAGTTCATTTGACGATTGAACGACCGAATATGCCGTGTCAACGTTCATTTATACATTACAATTCTCAACGAACAAATTGTTTTTTAGATGTAGCGTAGCAGGCATTATGCCTAACTATTTAACAATTTTGTATATGTGACGCTTGAAAAGGACCTAAACCCGAGGTCGAAACATAGCGTTCTTTTGAATAAAGTTGGCCAGTTGGGTCGAATCAAGTATACCCAAGTTGAATTTTTTTCACTTACTGGCGATATAATTATCAAATTTTGCTGTTTTTGAAAATGGATTCGTTTGATCCGTGCCGAATCCAGATTCTGATCTTTTAAATCCATTTCTATCTAATTAAAGTTTCTGAATTTTTTAAAATCCATTTTAATCCATTTTCGTTTGCTGGGTTAATAATAACATACTTTTGCCAAAAAATTCTTTTACAAATGGAAAAAATGTTCATTTTCACTATTTCCATAATTTTTTCACATTCCATTTATATTTTACCAATTAAATGTAAAATTTTTCAATACTAACCTCATTATTTGAATATTCCCGAACAACAGTGACAAAATTGTTTAATTTCGGGATTTTATTTCTGTTGAGAAATGAGTAAATTTAGCTTAGTCATATAAGTATATTGTATACGTGTATATGTATGACTGAGCGACACTGAGGGGGGGCGTAACGAGCACGCAAGCTAGACGTGTTAAGCGTATAGCGTCCGCAAGACGAACACCGCACGAGCGACACGCGGCGCGAGCATAGATAGTCAGGTATGAGACTCTCTCGAGGCCGACACGCGGTCGAGCACTCCGGCGTATTATATATGTTGTACTATTGAAGATATATATTGTATAAAAGTACATCTCAGTATTAACTTTACCCGAGCCTACAACTCCACGCATCTTTAATCTCAACATGGTAGCAGAACGTGGTTGATTGTGGTGGTTCAGTGAAAAACTCGGGTAAGTTCCGTTGAGCTGATGGGAACACGTGGCACTGAATCGAAAAGCGATTTAAGAGTCAAAGAGGAATCAACTGAAGAAAACGGAAGAGCGAATATGGCGGACGAGTTCAAGATGACGCTACCAATTTTTGATGGAAACGACTACAGTACATGGAAAAAAAGAATTACTGTATTTTTGAGAATGAAGAAATGTGAGAAAGTCATTCAACGAGAGAGAATCGACACGGAAAATGAAGCCACGTGGAATGATGCTGACTTAAAAGCAATGAACTATATATATAGTGCTTTGTCAAATAGACAAATGGAGTTCATTAATGAAGAAACTACAAGTTATGAAATAATAAAAAACTTGATAAACTATATTTGCGTGAATCAACCGCACTGCAAATTTGTGTAAGAAATAATTAGAAAGAATTAAATTGAAAGACTACACAGGAACGAGTGAATTCTACAGTGACTTTGAAAAATTAATAATTGAATTGAAAAATGCCGGAGCGACAGTGACTGAAAAGGAAAAATTAAATTACATGCTGAGAACGCTATCAAGTTCATTAAGCCATATCGGAGACTTAGTCGACGTACTATCCGAAGGAGATAGAACTGTGGATTACGTAATTAATAAAATTAAAATGTATGAAGACAAAGAAAAGGATGAAAATCAAAATTCAGGAAATAAAAGTGGAAATTCGAATGTATTCAAAAGTGAGATGAAAAGGGACAGAACGTGTTATAAATGCGGAAAACAAGGACACTATAAGTACGAATGCATGAGCCAGTACAGCGCGGGAACGTCTTGGAGAGGCCCGAGGGGAGGAGGACAGCAGCAAGCGCGAGGAGGCGCGCACTATCAGACTCAGCAGCAACGAGACGGCAGCTACGGCAGAGGCAGCAACGGTCACCGAGGACGAGGCGGTCAACAACGGCAAGATCGTAGTCAAAGCGTAGAACAGGGAAGGATGACCTTCACAACAGAGGTAGACAATAGGGTAGGAAACGTCGAGGTAAATAATTGCGAAAATAGAGTCGAATGGGTCTTAGATAGCGGATGTACGGACCATATAATAAACGATGAAAATTACTTTGCAGAATCAAAAGGACTTGAAAATCCAATTAGTGTAAAAATAGGTGATGGTCGAACATTAAAGGCAACGAAAATAGGAAATATAGTAACTAAGTTCGTAACAAGTTATGGTGAAACAGAAGTAGAACTTAAAGATGTATTTTTTGTAAAAGAAATGGATAGAAATTTAATGAGTTTTGGAAAAATGGCTGATAACGCTAAAATAATATCAATGGGAAATACTTCAAAAATTTATACACGTGAAAATAAACTGATAGCAGTAGCTAATAAAGTAAATAATTTATACAAGATCAGTAGCCTTGTTGAGAATAAACAAAATTATGCAACAGAAAAGGTAAATAATAATATAACTTTGAAGGAAAAATATCATAGACTATTAGGTCACGTAAATTTCAAATATTTGAATATTCTGAGTCAAAATAACTTAGTTGATGGGTTACCGAATAATTTAGAAAGCGATTTTTTTAAATGCGGTACTTGTATACAAAATAAAATGACTAATACTAGTTTTGAAAATAATAGACACAGAGCAAAAGATATAGCTGAAATTATTCATGCAGATGTAAACGGACCGCATAGTACTGTATGTTATAAGGGTAAAAGATATTTTCTAATTTTAATTGACGATTATAGTAAGGCGGGGAAAGTTTACACGATGAAAGAAAAGAATGAAGTTTATGACTGTATTGCAACATATGTAAATCAATTAGAAAATCTAACTGGAAAAAGAATAAAGCGTTTAAGATGCGATAACGGGAGAGAATTTTTGAATAAAGATATATATAATTTTGCTAAAGAAAAGGGAATTTACATTGAACCGTGCCCTCCGTATGTTCACGAGTTGAACGGCACTGCGGAAAGATACAATAGGTCGGTAATGGATATGGCTAGATGTTTACTGTCCGATGCGAAAATACATAATAGATTTTGGCCAGAGGTAGTTAAGACGGCTGTTTATTTGAAAAATAGAACATTGGCAAATACATTTGAGAAAAAGACTCCGTATGAAATTACGATAGGAGATAAGCCCGATATCAAGAATTTAAAAACTATATGGAAGTAGAGTTTTTGTTAGAGTCCCGGAAGTTAAAAGAAAAAGTAAGTGGGATAGAAAAGCTGATTTAGGAGTATTAGTCGGTTACGAAGAAGTAGGTTATAGAGTATTAATTAATAACAAAGTGATTGTAGCTAAACACGTAGATATAATTAAAGAGAATGTAAATTTAGTTGGATTTAAAGATAACGACGAAATTAATGAAAACGAGTTAATTCAAAACGAGATTAATCAGGAACTTAAAATTGAAAATGAGGAAAATAAAGATAATGAGCATGTGAATAATTTACCCAGTACTAGCAATAAAAATTTACAAGTATTAAGAAAGTCAGAAAGAAAGAAAAGCCCTGTAAGCAGATATGGAGATCCAATAACGAACTGCGTTTATGTAAATTACGTTAGTGTAGACACTCCGGAAAATTATAATGAAGCAATGAATTGTAATGACAGCGATAAATGGCGAGAGGCTATGAATAAAGAAATTGAATGTTTAAATAAAAATAATACATGGAAATTAGTTGAAAAGCCAAAAGATAGAAAAGTATTAGATCTTAAGTGGGTGTATACAAAAAAGGCTGAAAATAAATTTAAAGCGAGAATTGTAGTAAGAGGGTTTCAACAAAGAGAAGTGTTAGAAGATATATATTCATCAGTAGCGAGAACACAAACATTAAAAATTATGTTAAATTACTGTGTACAAAACGGACTAGCGATAGATCAAATGGATGTCGAATCTGCGTTCCTAAATGGAAAAGTAAAATCGGAAGTGTATGTGAAGCAACCTTAAGGTTACAATGATAATACCGACAAAGTTTGTAAACTGGAAAAGGCCTTGTACGGACTGCGAGAAAGTCCACGAGCGTAGTACGAATGTTTGGACGAATACTTGAGAGAATTAGGATTTAAGCGTAGTGAGACTGATTACTGTTTATATTATATGGAGATTAATTGTGAAAAAATCTATTTGATAATCTTTGTAGATGATTTGTTAATTTGTAGTAAAAATCGGAAATTAATAATAGAATGTATTAAAAGAAATTAGCAGCAAAATTTCGAATGAAAAATATGGGCCAAGTAAAAACTTATTTAGGAATAAATATTGAGTATGACTGTGAGAAAGAAACTATGACATTAGATCAGAAAGACTATATTAAATCATTAGCAAAAAAGCATGAAATAGAAAATGCGAAATTGTATGCTACCCCGATGGAGCAAAATTTGAAATGTGAACCTGCCTTATCAGTGTCAGAAGATATAAGATATAGAAATTTAATTGGGGCCTTGTTGTATATAAGTTCAAGTACTAGACCAGATATTTGTTATTGCGTGAATTACCTAAATAGATTTCAAAATTGTTATGATCAGAGCCATTATAAGTACGCCTTAAGAGTATTAAAATACTTATATTATACTAAAGATTTAAAATTAAAATATGAGAAAAATGTAAATTCAGATATATT
>JASTWK010001446.1:0-33930 GCA_030770225.1 Temnothorax unifasciatus
TGTAAAAGCCTTAAAGGTCGGCAGGAGACACGGTGGAGACCCCTGTCGGGTTGGCTTAGCTGCGACTCGCTGCGAGTCCGTATTTTATTTATTATAAATTTTTAAGAGCAAAAATGCAAAATCGGGCTCTTTAGCGTACTACAGATAAGCTTACTAATTAAGAATATCCTAAATTGAATAAGATTCATTCGATATTTTGGCTAAAATCTTGTTATGGATTCGTAATAACAAGATTTCAGCCAAAATATCAAATGAATCTTATTCAATTTAGAATATTCTTAATCAGTGAGCTCATCTGTACGCTAAAGAACCCGATTTTGCATTTTTGCTCTTAAAAATTTATAATAAATAAAATACGGAGTAAAGTGCAGTTTAACGTGCACTTAGTGCATAAAGTGCATCTGAGTGTACCTGAGTTTTCCTGGGTCTCCTGTCGACCCTTAATAAAGAAGGTTTAATTACACTACAATTTTACAAACAGAAATAGGTAAACGAACGGTAACAGTATGGATAAATTTTTGAAACCAGAAAGATTCGGCGGATCAGAAATGGTCACACTGGAAACAAACCTTCTCAAATTTCTTAAGCCACATCAAAGATGTTCCAGAAGCAAGTAAATGTCAACTATTAACTAATCATATAGCCCAAATGTGTACCAGTATATTAGTAAAGCGGACACTTTTGCAGAAGCTATAGACATCTTAGATTTATTATATATAAAACCTAGAAACGAGATTTATGCTAGACATTACTTAGCCACTAGACGACAGCACGCCGGCAAATCGGTAGATCAGTATCTACAGGTCTTGAAACAAATGAGCAATTAAGGACTGTAATTTCAAAAACGTCACGGCAGAACAAAATAAGAACGAATACATTAGAGACGCGTTTATTAATGGTCTGTTCACGTATACGACAAAAGTTGCTGGAAAATATAACATTCACTATGGAGGCTGCTTTTGACCAAGCCCGAGCGCTAGAACTGGCTGAACAACATTTTGCCTCCTACTCTGGACCACTTAGTACTACGGTCACGGCTGTTAATGATACAGTTAAATCTGACTCAGTAACGCCTGAAGTAACTGTGGCAGGCGTGTCAAAGACTGAAAAGTGTTACTTCTGCGGAGAGAGCCGACACCTTAGGACGTCGTGCCCGGCGAGGAATGCTGTATGTAGACTATGTAGCAAAAAAGGACACTATCAGAGAGTATGTAAATCAAAATCTTACAAGTCTGCATCGAATACTACTGCATCTACTGACAGTGCTGGCACACTCGCATCTGTTTCGGCTGCTACTCTAAATTGTCTCAAGAAATTGATAGTAGATATAAAAATTAATAAAGTTAAGTTAAAGGTTTTAATAGATACCGGAAGCTCTCTAAGCTTTATCAACCATTCCTTTATAGAGAAATGCAATATCAAGATACTACCGTATTTTGGCAAGATTACAATGGCCAACTCTTCTCTATCTACGGAAATAACAGGCCAATGTAAAGTCACTTTCGAGATGAAAGGCTGCTCATACAATAATATTGTAATGCTGGTGATAAAAGATCTTTGCTCTGATGTTATAATTGGTCACGATGTACTGCAGTCTCACTCCTCGGTAAGCATAGCCTTCTCTGGTAAACAACCAACACTCAACATTTGCAGTATGGCAGTTGCGAGAGTACCTCCAGTGTCGCTTTTTGCTAATCTTACTCCAGATTGCACTCCAATAGCAACTAAATCTATGAGACACTCCAAAGAAGACAGCCAATTTATAGCTTCAGAAATTAAAAAGCTATTACAAGATAAAATAATAGAACCTAGAAATTCACCATGGCGTGCTCAGGCTTTCGTGGTAAGAGAAGAAAATTACAAAGAAAGGATGGTCATTAATTACTCTCAAACTATAAATAGGTTTACAATGTTAGACGCTTACCCTGCCCCAAGGATTGAAGACATCATCGCTAAAACTTCTGAGAATGAGATATTCAGCACCATAGGCCTCAAGAACGCCTATAATCAAGTACCAATTTTAGAATCGGAAAGAAAATATACGGCCTTTGAAGCCAACCCTGATAACCGCCAACGATAGAAAACGAAAAAAAATTTTTTAGCGTTTTTAATACGGTTAGTGAATCGTTTATTTACGGTACTCTATCAGAAACTCACTTTACAAAATACTTAGGATCCTATCGTAAATGTCTTATCAGCTATACATCAGTTTTTATCGTTTTTAATACGGTTAGTAAATCGTTTATTTACGATACTCTATCAGAAACTCACGTTACAAAATACTTAGGATTCTATCGTAAATGTCTTATCAGCTGCACATCAGTTTGTATCGTTTTTAATATGGTTAATAAATTGTTTGAATCGGTTTTAGTCAATTCATTTCAATCGTTACGAATTGTGAATTAAGGAAACAGATTCTTATCGATTCATTTCTTTCAATCGGTTTTTATCGTTTTGAAGAATGCCGGGAACGGGACAACTAGCGCCAGAAGTCGGAAGCCGCTGGGCTCGGTTTTCGGTTTCCGAGGCGGCTACCGCCAGAAGGTCCTTATATGAAGAGATCCCTCCAGTTACGATACTGGATTTCTCTGCTTTTTGCTTCGCAGGGGGTCTGCTTATATATTATGACGCGAACTAATCGCCGATTTGGTTAATGCGGATTCAATTTATATCATTGATATACGATAGAAAACGAACCGATTTGCTGCTGTAAAGAAGATGATAAGTTGTATGTCAGAAAATCCTGATAAAAAACGATATATGTATCGGTTCGGTTAAGTTGTATAAATATCGACGAGATGTCTATCGTTTTAACCTTATAAAAACATATACAAAGTAGAAGGTTTTCAAACGATTCAATTTATATCATTGATATACGATAGAAAACGAACCGATTTGCTGCCGTAAAGAAGATGATAAGTTGTATGTCAGAAAATCCTGATAAGAAACGATAGATGTATCGGTTCGGTTAAGTTGTATAAATTTCGACGAGATGTCTATCGTTTTAACCTTATAAAAACATATACAAAGTAGAAAGTTTTCAAACGATTCAATTTATATCATTGATATACGATAGATAACGAACTGATTTGCTGCCGTAAAGAAGATGATAAGTTGTATGTCAGAAAATCCTGATAAGAAACGATAGATGTATCGGTTCGGTTAAGTCATATAAATATCGATAAGATGTCTATTATTTTATTCTTATATATCCGTATTAATGCATACGATAAAATTATTACCATAAATAATGATACATATTATATCGTGTATATACGATTGATTCAGACGGACAATAATTGTACATATAGAAAACAATTCATAACTATAAAATTTGTATTTAGTTATTTTCTTATTCAAACCTAAAACGATAGAAACTGATTTAATTCGATTAATGTTTTATCTGTCTTCTAAATATGCAACAATAGAACTGATAAGATACGATTAAAAACGATACAGATATAGCCGTTTTTAATCGTTTTCTATCGAAGATGGTTACCAGAGACGGTAAATTATATCAATTCTTGTGTATTCCCTTCGGGCCTACGAATGGAGTGGCCTATTTTCAAAGAGCAATGGATGAGATTGTTGAAGAAGAAGAGCTAGAAGGTACGTATCCATACCTGGATGATATTACAATTGGTGGAAGAACACAGGAAGAACATGATTTGTTATCTAAAGAATTTCCTAGCTGCCGCTGAGAAATACAACTTGACACTGAACAAGAACAAATGCAAGTTTTCTGTCAGATATGTCACCTTACTCGGGTACGTAATTTCCAACAAAACAATTAAGCCCGACCCTAAACGTCTCCAACCTCTTATGGATCTGCCAATTCTTGAAGATGCGGCCTCCTTACGGCGGGTTTTAGGCATGCTCTCACATTACTCTAAATGGATACCTAGGTTTTCGGAGAGAGTACGAACTTTACTGGGGAAAAATCCATTCCCATTGTCGGAGGAAGCTGCCTCAGCTTTCAAAAACTTGAAGAATGACGTGGCCAAGGCGTCGATAACTGCTATACAAAATAATGTACCACTCAGGGTAGAAACTGATGCTCCTGACTTCGCCATAGCCGCAACTCTAAGCCAAGCAGGACGACCCGTTGCATTCTTTTCTAGAACACTAAATAAATCTGAACAGCAACACTCATCTATAGAGAAAGAAGCTTATGCCATCGTGGAATCCTTACTGGCGACATTTTACCTGATTGGTTGTCACTTCGAAGTCATCACAGACCAACGCTCGGTCTCATTTATGTTTGACCAACAACACTCCAGCAAGATAAAGAATGAAAAAATATTAAGATGGCGTCTCGAGCTCGCCTGTTTTAAATTTAGTATAATCTATCGTCCTGGGAGTAAAAACGCCTCAGCAGATGCATTCTCCAGAATAAGTGCGGCAATGACCATAAGTATGGACCTCGGGACATTACATGTTGCGCTTTGTCATCCAGGCATCATCCGATTGAATCATTGGGTCCGTTTCAAGAATCTACTCTTCTCTATGGAAGACGTTAAGAAAGTCACAAACTCATGCCAAATTTGTGCTGAATTGAAACCACGTTTTTACAAGTTTGAAGGAAAGGCAATTAATAAAAGCCACTTCGCCGTTTGATAGACTAAATCTAGATTTCGAAGGACCCTTCCCTGGTAACCATCTCCTATAGAAAACGATTAAAAACGGCTATATCTGTATCGTTTTTAATAGTATCTTATCGGTTCTATCGTTGCATATTTAGAAGACAGATAAAACATTAATCGAATTGAATCGGTTTCTATCGTTTTAGGTTTGAATAAGAAAATAACTATACAAATTTTATAGTTATGAATCGTTTTCTATATGTACAATTATTGCCTGTCTGAATCAATCGTATATACACGATATAATATGTATCGTTATTTATGGTAATAATTTTACCGTATGCATTAATACGGATATATAAGAATAAAATGATAGACATCTTATCGATATTTATATGACTTAACCGAACCGATACATCTATCGTTTCTTATCAGGATTTTCTGACATACAATTTATCATCTTCTTTACGGCAGCAAATCGGTTCGTTTTCTATCGTATATCAATGATATAAATTGAATCGTTTGAAAACTTTCTACTTTGTATATGTTTTTATAAGGTTAAAACGATAGACATTTCGTCGATATTTATACAACTTAACCGAACCGATACATCTATCGTTTCTTATCAAGATTTTCCGACATACAACTTATCATCTTCTTTACGGCAGCAAATCGGTTCGTTTTCTATCGTATATCAATGATATAAATTGAATCGCTTGAAAACCTTCTACTTTGTATATGTTTTTATAAGGTTAAAACGATAGACATTTCGTCGATATTTATACAACTTAACCGAACCGATACATCTATCGTTTCTTATCAGGATTTTTTGACATACAACTTATCATCTTTAGTCTGGGAGTCAGGGCTATTAAAAAATGAGAATATTAAAGTTTACGGCGCAAAGCTGGAACTTTTTTAAATCGATTCTTATGATATTCCGTAACAAGTGTGTAAAGTCTCTAGAATCAACTCGTTCCGCTTCGCCTTTTTTTATTGCAAAATATATAAAAAAACGCGTTTCTGTATAGTTTTCTTTAAATAACTCCTTCTGTGTTGGTCAAACAACAAAACTTGAAGAGAAAAAAATTGTTTGGAAGAAAATTTCCTATAAGAATAAGCCTTAAAAAATTTAAAAAATTTTTTTAAATTGCAAAATTGCAAAAAATACGCAAGAAAAGGGCCATTTTTACAGGTTCCCAAAAACTGGGTTAAAATTATCATATTTAAGCGGACATTCACTCAATAATACCTTTCAGTATGCTGAACAAGTGTGCACAAGGCTCACCTCCAATTTTTATATGGCTGTCTATTAACAAATTATTTATGCAAATCGGGCGCTTGGCTCTCACGTCTGAACGGGTGAACTTATTTTGATGCACTTTATCGGAAATAAAAGGTAACGATGTCTAGCTTATAAATTTAAAATAAAAATTTTTTTTTCTAAAATTTGATTATTATTTAAAACAATTCAAATTTTGCATATTAAATATCGGCGTTGTTTATTGACGTTACCTTTCATTTCCGATAAAGTGCATCAAAATAAGTTCACCCGTTCAGACGTGAGAGCCAAGCTCCCGATTTGCATAAATAATTTGTTAATAGGCAGCCATAAAATTTTATACTGTATACAGTATAAAATATCACAAAAATAATTTGTGATATTTTATACTGTATATATAGTATAAAATGTTATACTGTATACAGTATAAAATATCACAAAAATAATTTGTTATTAATTAATACGTATTTTTTCTAATATATCTTGTTTATCTCCGTTAATACTGAGAATATGACATTTATAATATGATAATCATAAAATTCGGAAAATTTCAAGCAGATTTAAAAAAAATTCGTTTGGATACGTGCTTTTGTTGCAGAGAAAAGTAATTGTTAATTAAGCAAGTTTGGCGGACGCAGCGGTGACTCGCGCGCCTGCGAGCCACCGCAGTTGAGCCGCCGCGCGCCGCTGCGTCCGCTTCAGCGCTCTAAAACCGCTGTATTCGACATTTTTTTTCGCCGAACCTGGCAGTCAAATTGCAGCGAAAAAAATGCCACCGTTAAAGCACTCACTCCAGTACCTTCACATTAAATTTCAAGTAAAAATATGAAATAGTTTAGCTATAATCATCAATTATGTAAAAGTCAATTATCTTGGCTTCTATTGGTCGTATCGGGACGTTTTTTTTTAAATTCATAATTTTTTAAACGCAAACCAATGGTGCTATTTGCGTTACTCTACGCCAATAAACAACGCCGATATTTAATATGCAAAATTTAAATTGTTTTAAATAATAGTCAAATTTTAGAAAAAAAAATTTTATTTTAAATTTATAAACTAGACATCGTTACCTTTCATTTCCGATAAAGTGCATCAAAATAAGTTTACCCGTTCAGACGTGAGAGCCAAGCGCCCGATTTGCATAAATAATTTGTTAATAGGCAGCCATATAAAAATTGGAGGCGACCTGTGCACACTTGTCAGCATACTGAAAGGTATCATTGAGTGAATGTCCGCTTAAATATGATAATTTTTAACCCAGTTTTCGGGAACCTGTAAAAATGGCCCTTTTCTTGCGTATTTTTTGCAATTTTGCAATTTAAAAAAAATTTTTTAAGGCTTATTCTTATAGGAAATTTCCTTCCGAACAATTTTCCTCTCTTCAAGTTTTGTCGTTTGACCAACACAGAAGGAGTTATTTAAAGAAAACTATACAGAAACGCGTTTTTTAAATATATTTTGCAATAAAAAAAGGCGAAGCGGGCCGAGTTGATTCTAGAGACTTTATACACTTGTTACGGGATATCATAAGAATCGATTAAAAAAAGTTCCAGCTTTGCGCCGTGAACTTCAATATCTAATCCCCTGACTCCCGGACTACTTCTTTACAGCAGCAAATCGGTTCGTTTTCTATCGTATATCAATGATATAAATTGAATCCGCATCAACCAAATCGGCGATTAGTTCGCGACAATGCCGCTAAACCGCGCATGATGAAAAACGCTTCTCGTATTTAAAATACATCCAGTCATAATATATAAGCAGACCGCCTGTGAAGCAAAAAGCAGAGAAATCCAGTATCGTAACTGGAGGGATCTCTTCATATAAGGACCTCCTGGCGGTAGCCGTTCCGGACACCGAAAACCGAGCCCGGCTGCCTCCGACTTTTGACGTTAGTTGCCCCGTTCCCGGCATTCTTCAAAACGATAAAAACCGATTGAAAGAAATGAATCGATATGAATCTGTTTCCTTAATTCACGATTCGTAACGATTGAAATGGATTGACTAAAACCGATTCAAACAATTCATTAACCATATTAAAAACGATAGAAACTGATGTGCAGCTGATAAGACATTTACGATAGGATCCTAAGTATTTTGTAACGTGAGTTTCTGATAGAGTACTGTAAATAAACGATTCACTAACCGTATCAAAAACGATAAAAACTGATGTATAGCTAATAAGACATTTACGATAGGATCCTAAGTATTTTGTAACGTGAGTTTCTGATAGAGTACCGTAAATAAACGATTCACTAACCGTATTAAAAACGATAAGAAATTTGTTTATCGTTTTCTATCGGAGATGGTTACCAGGGTTACCTACGAAGACAAGAAACCAGTATATTTTGACTTTTGACTATAGTCAACGAATTTTCAAGATTTCCTTTTGCTGTACCATGTGCGGATGTCTCAGCAGCCACAGTGATAAAACACTTGAAGCACATTTTCTCAATTTTCGGAACGCCTGCATACATACACTCAGACAGAGGAGCATCATTCATGTTGCACGAAGTGAAATCATTTTTAACATCTCAAGGCATCGCAACTAGCCGAACAATTCCTTACAACCCTAGAGGAAATGGTCAAGTGGAAAGATACAATGGAATAATACCCACACAGAACACAACCTCCAATGGACGTCCAAAGAACATCCATAGCTCCCCCAGACATCTACCTCCATGGTGGATGTCAAATGGATATAATATGGACGTCCATTAGACGTCTTTTATAAACATATAATGGAGCTCTTTGACGGACACTTTTTGGAGCTTATATGGATCCCACACGGAACATAACATCCATGATGAGACGTCCACAATATCTCCATAGCTCCATGCGACCTGTATCTCTACGGTGGACATCAGACAGATCTCTAATAGAGATCCATACTGTCTCCATCATAGATATCTTCTACAAATCCATAATGGATATCCATTAGACGTCTATTATGGATGTATAATAGATTTATATACATAATCCCAGATAGCCAAATCTGTTCGAACAAATAATGCCAAATACTTGCTGCAAATTTTGGTTTCAAAAATGGTACAAATTTGCATCAAAATTTGTTTTATCAAATGTTGTCGACAAACTGCTAGCAAATACGTAGCAAAACATGCATACACAATTGACGCCAAATTGATACCAAATATCGAGCAAAGCTTAGTAGTACCTGATAACAAATTGGCATCAAATTGCCGTTAAAATTAGTTGACAAAACCTAACGCCAAATTAATGCCAAATATTGAGCAAATTTTGGTGACAAAGCTTGAGAACAAATTGACGCCAAATACCGAGAAAAGCTTAGCAACTACCTGATAACAAATTGGCACCAAATTGCTGTTAAAGTTTGTTGACTAAACCTAACGCCAAATTGATGCCAAATATTGATCAAATTTTGGTAACAAAACTTAAGAACAAATTGACGCCAAATACCAAGCTATGTTTAGGGACAATATTTAACTGCAAATTGGTGCCAAATACAGAGCAAATCGTGATAACACTGCCTGACAATAAATTATCAGCAAAAAACAGCAAATCTTGTAGTTATCTAACCATTTATAAATAACAAAATACTTTTTGAAAAATATTTTTTTAAAAGGCATATTAAATAAATATAATTTTTTTATTAATTTAAAATAAATCATTTTATACATATATTAAAAATCTTTACATTTATGGCATATGTTATTATAAAATATAATATAAAGTAAATAAAATTATTAATTACAAAGATGTTACTAAAAATGTTACAAATATTGCAATAAATGCAAAAATGATATGTAGAGTTTTCGACTGGAGCGAGGTTAATCCAACTCAGGTTATTTTCTTCAATGATTGAACAATCACAGTTATTCTTCTAAAGAATGGAATAACCGTGATTGGTCAGTTAATTATAAAAGAAAAGAAATGGGTTAACCTTGCTTCAGTCGAAAACGCCAATAGTCTCTTCAGTCCTATATGACAAATTTTATGTGGATATTCTTTCCATCTGATCTATACAGAAAGCAAGCACAATCTTTTTCTTCTAGCTCTTACAGAAAAACAGCACATTGACTACGTTTACATAACACCGTTACCCAATCAGCAGACAATGTTTTTTAAATGTGTTTTTAATATTTATTTTTTATTAATTATACATTTGTACAATTCATTGTAAAAATAATATTTATTTAATGTTTATTAAATATTTATTTTACATTGATTATTTATTTGAAGTAATGATTTAGAAAAAATATTTATTAAACGTTTATTTAATATTTGTTTTACATTAGTAAGTTATTTGCAATAATAAGTTTAAAAAACATTTATTTAACATTTATTCGACATTAATTTAATATTTATGTTTATTAATTATTTATTTGCAATAATGATTTGAAAAAACAATTAATTTAATATTTATTTGACATTAATTTAATATTTATTTTACATTACTCATTTATTCGCAATAATAATTTTAAAAAATATTTATTTAATATTTATTTGACATTATTTTAATTCTTCGAGTGGGTGTCGGCCACTCAGACAAAAATTTCAGGCCAGATATTTTTAAGATAGTCTTTAATAATTAATGTCCCTCCATTTAGGATCCCTATGTTTGAGTCTTTCTCTCGAAGAATCTTTCTCTCGAAGAAAGGTTTTAAGCCATGTCAGTTATGTTTGATAAACATTTGAAAGTTATTATAGATTGTGACCACCCGGGATGTGACCTCGATCGGTATGTATATTTCTTATCGCGACCAAAAATTACGACATTTTTGTTCATCAAGCACATTTCAAGTTCTGCATATTTTATTTGAAACACCCTTTTAAGATGTTTCATGAATTTTTACGTGCACATAATTAAATTGGAAATATGATACTGAATCCATCTGGGTGCCGACCATCCAGTGTGATCAAGGCGTATTAAAAAAAGAGGTGTGGCCTCGAGAGGTTAATATTTACTTTACATTAATTATTTATTTGCAATAGTGACTTAAAGAAACATTTACTTAACATTTGTTCAGATATTGCGTTCGAATTCCTTCGCGTTTTGCAAACGCCCGATCGTTTCATTCAGATGGCGCGACGCGTGAGTCGCCACTCTCGAAGCGCCCCCACCTCCTTTCTCGCTCTCGTTCAGTGTCATGGCCGCACTTGCTGCGTTTCTTCGGACGAGACGAGTACGTTTTCCTTTTTTCGTAACTGATTGAGCTAAGCGGCATGTATTCTGGAGACCAACCAAGCGAGATTCGACTTCCCAGGGAGAGCTCACCGCCAGGAAAAGGAGAGCTGCGGCAGCCCGCGTCCGAGAGGGAGGATTGAGGCGAGGAGTCCGGTACAGCGAGCAGGGCCCATTCCGATATTCTCATTTGGGACGCCATATTGGAAGAACGACATAGGCTGCGTTCCGTTTGGGCGCTCACGCGCTGTGAGCATCGTTCTATCTTTGTTTGATATTCGATGTGCAACGAAGATAGAATGATGCTTACAGCGCGTGAGCGCCCAAACGGAACGCAGCCATAGTAGTACAAGGGGCTCTGTAAGGTTAATTCTCGTCTTGAAATCTTGGAATTGCTCTCATTCTTGCGGCTCTGGTTTATATTCTAGCCTGCGTTATTCTTTGACAGATGTACCGCCCCAGTCAAACTCCCCGCCTGGCAGAGTCGGATCACGCGGGAGTATTAACGGCGATTGGCCGCGAGGCCTCACGCCATTCTGACACGCTTGGCTCTAGAACACCGTGACCACCGGGGCACGAAGCCCTCGGGGCACGCGCTCCGCCTAACCGAGTAAGTAAGGAAACGATGAATTGATCTCGTAGACAAATGCAGAAGCCCCCCCTTTCTTTTCTTTTCTTTTCTTTTCTTACTTTGATTTCAATCAGTAATCCAGACTCTTTAATCGGTCTTGTAAGATCTGGTTTAATTTCAGTTTTTTTCTATTCGATCTACAGGACAGGTTACTGATTTGTTTTGTTTGATTCAACTAATGTAAAAAACCTTTATTATTAATTTTTGTCACGTCAATATATTTTACTTTTGTTTTTGTAAATATAACTACATACCCAGTGAACACAGTAATATAGCAGCAATGCAACGGCAATGTAACCGAATATAACAGGTTATATCAACCAAAGTGTTACATGCAACTTACATGTAATTTGCAATTTCCGACTCAGCAATATAACATGTTACATAACGTGTTATTTAACTATTACGTAACAGTTATAATAAGATAATGAGCGTAAAAAAAATATTTTTTTTGAAATTTTATTACCATTTTATAACTAAATTTGTTTCTTAAGATGCAGTCTATGATTATAAATATTTTTTTGTATTTGAAAAAAACACTTACCTTGGTGGGATTCGAACTCGGACCTCTGGATCGTGAGCCAACTGCCTTACGTGGTAGACTACTTCTTAATTTGATGTAAGTGTTATATATAGTCTACATATGTCACAATCAGCGTAAATATATAATTTTTCAAAAATCATCTTAAGAAACAAATTCAGTTTAAAAAGAGTATACGTTATTTACCGATACGGATGGATACCCGGATTATATAAATTGATCATATAAATTATAAATATCTTGTAAATTATTAATAATTATTAATTATAAATTATATATTTTGTAAATTATAATTTTTGCCTTAAGGCGAACTAAAAGGCCTCTGCACAATATTAAACCTTTCAAACAAAAGATATATATTTAAAAACAATTAAAAATTTATGATGAAAAGCGCAGACCATTATTAGCTCTAGCAAAATAAAACGATGCAGGGTTTAAGAGCCCGGGCACATAGAAAAACGTAAGCAGTAAGCAAATCAACAGTCTTATATTGTATGTTATTCCGTTACACCCCATTAATATTACCAGAATATTACTAGTTATACTAACATTGATACAAGCGTGTTACGTAACAATTACACAATTTTTGTTACATAACTGTAACGCCAATAAGATATATAACAGTCATATTACCTGCATATAACAATGTTAAATTGCATGTTACTTCCATGTTATGTAGCCCTTATATATCACAAGAATAACATTGTGATATTACATGTAACTTCCATGTTATATTGCCGTTATAAAATGTGTTCACTGGGTATACTAAAGACGAAATTTGACTTAATCAAAAGAACTCTCTTTCTTTCGCTCACCTACCTAAGAGTTTTAGACAAACCTGCTGTGTTTGCCATTACGTTTCTAAACAACATTTATTTAATATTAATTTAACTTCAAATATTATTTTATATCAATTATTTCACTATAAGAGATATTTATTATTTTTCTCTGTTGTCGTTTTGCTCTATAAATGCCGTTTTGTGGCAAATTTCCGCGTCACGTATCTATATAAAAGCTGATACATATATTATATATGTATGATAATTATCAGTCGATTGAAGATGGAATTCACACACACATATTATATATATATATATATATATATATATATATATATATATATATATATATATATATATATATATATATATATATATATATATATATATATATGTATATCAGAACACATTCCGTTAAAAGCCAAAGTTCCGTAGTGCCAGATTTTCTTCATAATCAAAAAGAATCTGTACTTTCTCATTATTTCTAACTTTTTTATCATTCTGAACTTTTTCACCATTCTGAATTTTCTAATAATTCTGATCATTTTGAGTACTCTGAACACTTTGGTTTCGAGAATAACGATAATTATAAAGATATATTTAACATTAACAGACACACCGGCAACAATAACGAGGCTCATTCAGATGACAACGATGATAACTCTGAAAATTGCAAGAATAGTGATGAGAACAATGAGAACCAAAAGAATGATGGAGGAAAAAAATCTCCCATAAAGATATTTAACATGGGATATTTTGTCCAGCTCTATAATGTTTTATAAATATAAAGATTTCTTTTAACATATGTATAAAATAATTTATTGTAAATCAATAAAGAATTATATATTTTTTATAATTTATGCTTTTAATTTTCCCTAAAAAAATATATTTATTAGTATTTATTAACGGCTACGTAACAAGACTTGTTGCAATTTGGCGTCAAGCTGCGTCATCAAGATTTGCTCTGTATTTGGTGCTAATTTGCTGTTAAGTATTGTTCTCAAATTTTGTTTGATATTTGATATCAATTTGGCGTCGGGTTTTGTCAACAAACTTTGATAGCAATTTGTCAACAATTTGCTGTTAGATTGCTGGCAAGCTTTGCTCGGTATTTGGTGTCAATTTGGCGTCAAGTTCTTTCGTCAAGGTTTGCTCGCAATTTGGCACAAATTTGCTGTCGAGCTTTTGTTGGCAAGCTTTGTTCACAATATGGCGCAAATTTGCCGTTGAACTTTTGCTACCCTGTTTTGCTCGATATTTGGCGTCAATTTGGTGTCAAGTCATGTACACAAGCTTTGCTAGCAAAACACAAGCGTACTGCAGACACAGATCGCACCGAATTTGTCGACAAGTTTTGTGCGTATTTGGTGTCAATTTGGTTACAATTTGCTGACAAATTGTTTACTGGGATGTTTCTAACAGATCAATATTTAAGTTTTATAAGTAAAATTAAATTTTTAGATAATTTAAAATTATTAATTTTTATACAATTTTTAGAAGTATTACGTTATATACATAGAGCTTTGGTGGATATCTAACGACGTGACCGCGAGCGTTAGTAACGCGTACTGCCGAGACGCGGCTACCATGCCATTACTTTCTCGTAATAAAAAAAACATCACGCGCTAGTATAAGAGGCGAGCCTGTGAGAGGCCTGACTGCGATAATTCTTTGCTGCAGATCATCTGAAGTGATACTTCAGGTATCACATAGCAGGGGTCTGCAAAGCAATTTTTGATAATTTGTTGGATACAACTTATAAATAATTATCAAATTTGTTGTAAGCTTTATAAACAAGATATCCATATAAAATCTATAAAACGTCCAGCTAACATATTTCAACTATCCACCAAAGCTCCACCAAACATCCATGGTCAATCCATACAACGTCTAAAAGAGATCCATCAATACGTCCAATGGAGATCTAATGGAGGTACTAGAAGCGGACATTTCTAGTATCAGTGGAAGTTCTGTGGATGTTACATGGACGTCCATTAGAGGTTTTGAATCTCCATGATGGATGTCTAATGGACGTCTAATGGATGTTTTGCTCCGTGTGGGTATGGAAAACTATCATACTCGCCCTCAAATCGAACAACATGAAAACGGAGCAGTGGGAAGAAGTACTAGACTCTGCATTAGGCTGAGTTTCCACTGAGCGCGTCACGCGTCGCGTCGTCACGAGTTAACCAATCGAAACATCTCATTTTATTCCGTTACAAGTAACGTAATAAAATGGGATGTTCCGATTGGTTAACTCGTGACGACGCAACGCGTGACGCGCTCAGTGGAAACTCAGCCTTACATTCCATTCGTTCCCTTCTTTGTACGGCGACAAATGTCACACCACATGAGAGGATGCGTTCAATCACTCTAGGCGATCGTTCAATGGGAATTCTACACCAACGTGGTTAACTGAGCCTGGACCAGTCCTAATAAAGAAAAACGTTCGTACCAGTATGACCCGTTAGTCGAAGAGGTAGAATTAATAGAAGCAAACCCGGAATATGCTTACGTCAGATTCCCGGATGGTCGAGAAACCACGGTATCAACCAGATATCTTGCGCCCCGAGGAAAAATCTAAATAAAAACCGAAGATGAGAATGAAGTGGAACCACCAGAACATCAAGTAATCGATTTTCAAGGGGAAAAGTCGGAAGAAGCAAAGAATAACGAACAACTACGGTCTTCAGAGATTTTAGACAGAGCACAGCGTCCTGTTCGTTCAAAACACCCGCCCGCATATTTGTCCGATTATGTAACAGATTTATACGGTATTATTATTCGTGTATTGTAGTTGGCAAAACTAGATAGTTGGTTATGTTTATTTTTCAAGCTTGGTACTACTGATGATTAGCGACTGACACGCCTCTCGTGTTAGATTACATGGCGACTTGTCGAGTTAGATACTTAAGTTTGTTTGTACCATTATATACTTACTGGATTTCCTGTTTGTAAAAGCCTTAATAAAAAAGGTTTAATTACACTACAATGGCGTCTCAAGTTACAGCGATTACTGTCAGCTCATCACAAGATGTGTTTCATATAAAAGATATATATTATACCATTGATACTAACGTGAAAACGAGTTTCCCTGAATTGCACAACAAGAAAAACATCGATAAACTTTCCAAATCGAGATTAGAAGTTTAATATAAGAGTATAGTGTATATGACGATGTGTGCATGCAATGTAGACGCTATTCTTATATCGATCTATAACATTCTTGTACAAGGACAGATATAGGTTGATAACATAGAAAATGGTAATTTTGTCGGTTATACAGACGGCTCCAGCATCACCTTAACATCCCAGATAACCAAATATTGGCACGATGGCCGCATAATGCACGCACGCGTGCAATGGCATGCTGTCATGTGATGTCCACAGATACTGCCGCACCTGACGAGCACAGTGACGACACATTGCGCTTAACGGGTAATGCAGGTAGCATGCTAGCATTTTGCAGGTCCATATATTTGGCCCCTCATCTACGACAAAATACAAAAATATTAATATATTCGGATTGTACATCGTTTGTACATGAATGTACTATAATTGTTAGTGTTTGTACATTCTTAGTTAATTAAAAAAAAAAAAAAAGTTTTACTAACAAGACTTCTAAAAGTTAGCCCCTCATTATTTAAAAAATAATAATAAATCACAGTTTATTGTGCTTAATCGTTTGTACATTGTTTGTACATCGTTTGTACATTCTTAATAATTGATTTACTTTTTATTTAAATATATATTTTTTTGTTTAAAATATAAATAAATAATTTTCATTTGAATTCGGCGGGTAAATCTTCGGCCGGTAAGTGCGTTTACATTGGCGTCAATTCTACCAATGTCAAGAAAATATACACTATACACTAATTAAAATAATTATTATTATTCCTCTACCTGTATACGTGGTCTACGGCGTCGGTACCAAAACAACATCTGCTTCTAAATCATTAAAAATAAAATATTAAATAATGAACGATGTTTATCAAAATAACTATCAAATCGTCAATTACAATGTAGACAATGTGTTTTGTGAAATTTTTTAGATTTGTTAAAAATACTTTAAGGTGGGGAAAATAGAGAGCGTCCCGTTTGACTATGTTGCGATTGACCACAGCCCCCCGTGCCCGGAGTTTTTTTTACCAACCAATCAGATATTTTTATTTTAAATCAGCCAATTGATGACGTGGTCAATTGAGTCCCACTCGGAAAAATAATGTCGCGACAGACGCGACAGACCCACGTGTACACTATAAAGGTCGCAAAAAAAAAAACAGGTAAATATTTACAATTAGGGCCTTACTTCCGATGACCTTGACCTTGACATATGTTGTCAAGGTCACCCTCCTGAGTGACCTTTAGAAGGTTTTAGTCGGGGGTCGCTTTTTATTAAAAAGTTATAAACAAAAAAAGTTTGAAAAATATAGCAGCTATTTTGAGTATTGGAAGGTATAAATAAGGTAGTACTGTATTTATGACATTCCAAGTTTTCATTAACTGAAAAGTATTTAACTGTTTAAAGCGCGTCACTAACCTACATATGTTAGATGACGCGCTTTAAAAGTATTTAAGGAGGTTCAATTGTTACTTGTGAGTCAAAAATGAGATTGAAATAAATGTCATTACAGCGATCCCGAATTATATGCAATAATTATTAGTATAATGAATTGTGGATGCTACTTACGTGCTATATTCTTCGTCAATTATTAGTGTATAGAATATTAACAAACATATACTGGGGTATGAGAGCGTCAACGACTCGGGAATCGCTTATTCTACGCTGGGACCTGAACTTTGTGACGATAAAGCCTTCAATCCACACGGTAAAGTCCGATTTTTAAAGTCTTTACACAATCCTTGATGTTTCATCTATCAAATGCTAGTTTTCAAAATCCTAAAAGTTGGCTAATTGTGTACTAAACCAGTGATAATCTACCTCGGAGAGACTTTCTCCATAAGGGTATATGCTAAAAGTGGTCAACTTCTGAATAATATTACAAAAAAACTATACGGTCAATATTGCTCAAGTTTTGCGATTATTTGTGTGAAGTGTTTATGTAAATCATATAAAAAAATTAAGGCTTTAAGTTGGCTTTCGAGTATAGAAAGCTTATTGTCACAAAGTGACAAGTTCTAACCTATAATGTTGGCCAAATAAACAATTCCCGAGTCGTTGACGCTCTCATACCTCAGTATATATTTATTAATATTCTATACACTAATAATTGATGAAGAATATAGCACGTAAGTAGCATCCACAATTCATTATACTAATATTGCATATAATTCGGGATCGCTGTAATGACATTTATTTCAATCTCATTTTTGACTCACAAGTAACGATTGAACCTCCTTAACTGTTTAAAGCGCGTTACTAACCTACATAGGTTAGATGACGTGCTTTAACAAAGCGCGTCACTAACCTATGTAAGTTAGTAACGCGCTTTAAAAGTATTTAAGTGTTAAAAGCGCGTCACTAAACTAAACAAAACTAAACAAAAACTATACAAAAAAAGTGTATGTGGACGTATTTCGACGTATATATTAATCATTTATGCCTTGCAATACTCAAAATAGCTGCTATATTTTTCAAACTTTTTTAAACGCACTTACCGGCCGAAGATTTACCCGCCGAATACAAATAAAAATTATTTATTTATATTTTAAACAAAAAAATATATATTTAAATGAAAAGTAAATTAATTATTAAAAATATACAAATAAAAAATATACAATGTACAAACGATGTACAAAAGATTAAGCACGATAAACTGTGATTTATCATTATTTTTGAAATAATGAGAGGCTAACTTTTAGAGGTCTTGTTAGTAAAACTTTTTTATTTTTTTTTAAATTAACCAAGAATGTACAAACACTAAAAATCATAGTACATTCATGTACAAACGATGTACAATCCGAATATTTTAATATTTTTATATTTTGTCGTAGATGAGGGGCCAAATATATGGACCTGCATTTTGCAGGTCAAAATTTTCGGTATCGTGCATAAGATAACAAACAATACTTATCGTGATAGTACCGTGCTAGCACCGTCTGCTTATCGATATAAAAGTGACACAGAGACAACATAGTTTTTGCATGACATGCTGAGCACAGCGTGCGCTGTCGTGCTAGCACGCTTGGTTATCGGGGATTGATTAAATACATATTTACAAAAAATATTTCATGCATGCAAGTAACCATCACCTCCTATAAACGAATATTGCTTATTTATGCTCGTAAAAATATTCAAATATAAAATATAGATCGTATATAGATCGTTTATATATGTATAATCTTACTATTGATATTTTTAGATTGTAAGGCAATTACAAATTATTTAAAAATATTTCTTGCGTGATATATTAACACTTTCAGTCTTCAAATAAAATCAGATATTGATAAAAGAAATGTTTTGTTATACTCTTTTTTTTTCATAAAAAAATAATTGTTTAATCTATAAATAAGATGGACAAAAAGCTTTAAAATAGAAATAAAGAATTATAAATAGACTAAAACAGAAATTATATCCAGCATAGCTTTTTAAATATTAGATGATCTTTTAGTATTAAGATATTAATAATCAATGTTAATAATTCTTAATGTTGATAGTTTTAGAATAGAACATGATTTTAGAAATACTATCTAACTTTTTAACTTATAGTCTTTTCATTATACACTACAAGTTATCTTGACAAGTGACAATTTTAATTTTAAACAAAACTGTCTTTTTTATACATATACATTGTTGTTTTCTCGCACTTGAACTCATTTTCTTTATCAAAAGTGATGTGTTAAAGAGTGGTTTCTTATCATGAATTTCATAAGAACTAAAAGATGCAAGAATACGCAATAAAAAAAGCCACGCAATAAAAATAAAAATTCTTATCTAAAAAAAATAAGATAATCTTAGCGTGACCTTGGACAAGGATACACAAATGTCGCTATCTAATATTCTGATAGGACTTTTGAATAAAAAAAATGTTTTAGGCTTTTGCTCTTCAACACTTCTCGCTAAGATATTTCAAAAGACAGATCGTCATAATATGTACTTTATTAGCTATCCTCTCCCGTATGTATACATTTGAAGATGCTGTAATAAGACATGAGACTGAATTAATTAAAAATCTGCAGGAGGGACAATGAGAGTAAAAATAGAAGTTAGTATTAGTACAACATGCACCTGTAATTAATTCACCATACGACTCTCCCTTATCTATATCCGTATTTCTTGCATGACCAGTGCAATGTCCCGTCACAATTTGTTCCCAGTTCTTTTCTGTAATACCGAAAGATGTGGGATTTCGTGCGGGAACGTTGAGGTTCAAAGCGTGCGCAATATCCTCCGGAGGCAAAGTGAGATATCGTCTCTGTCTCTTAAAAATATCCATCTCGAAGTCATCCGACTTAGATTGGCTCCGAACCATCCTCGTCCGTTTAGCATTCCTCACGCCGCTTGATTCTTCGCTGTGATAATTTTGACGTTTCTCGCATAGTTGATCGATATTTTCCGTAGTGACACGTTTTGTGATATTATTTAAAGCACTTTCTTCTCTTATAGCATCAAGACGCTCGCATTTTGGTATGGTGGAGATTACCGTGCACATCTTTTTGTCTTTCTCAGAATCGTTTTTCTCCCCTGCGCTGCGCGTCACATCTTTTGGATGCAACAGTTTCAGTTGTTCGCTTCTCGGTTCAGTCATACGATCCAGTTTGATCAAACTCTTTTTTAGAGAGCTGTCGTCCAATGTCATCCGTGAATTATCACGTTGGTTTTTATTTTCATTACATGAATCAATATTTTCGGATTTTATTTTGTTATCTTGTTCTAAAGAATTATTTTCATCTTTTTTGGAAATAATATTACATTTAGATAATAACGATTTTGCTGGAGATACATTTAACTCTATGGAATCAAGCACCGTAAATTTTTTATTCCTTAAATATAGGTTCAAATTTAATGATTCACGATTTTTTATGTTATCGGCAATATCTAGTATTTTTTTCTTCCGACTAAATTTATCTTCACTCAAAAATTTGCCTTTGGATTTCGAATGAGTTTCTTCTTCTGAATCAATTAGTTTCACAAAATTTTGTATATTAAAGTTGCTTTTTACTTCATGATTTGAATATCGACTTGATTTTAAAGACGTATCATCTTTGGCTGTAATATTGTTAATAGTTTCTGGTACCTTCTTCTGATTTATCTGATCTTCATTGAAAGATGCACAGTCCTCTTTCGATTTTGAACATATCCTTTCTGGCTCAAGTGTAGCAATACTATATTCATTCAATGAAGACGAATCATCGAGAACTGAAGTGCTACAGCATATTTTATTAACGTGTTCGGAATTTATACGTTTGTGTAATAAAACATTTGCGTTATCGCGTTTTATGCTTAAAGTTCTAGGCGGCGCCAAGGGCGGAGTTACTTTATGCTTAGGTATCTTCAGAGATTCCGAAACGCTAAGTCTACTCGAGTTAATCTTTCGAGGCTTGGGAAGGGGTGCAGATTTTCCAACTAGTTTGAATAAAGAAACAAAAAAACAACCATCACCGAAAAAATATAAGCTAGCAAAATATAAAACAAGCCCAAAAAAAGGAAAATTGATCAAAGTGTATCCATGCCGATTGAAGCAAAAAGGAATATCAGATATCGCCTGGGTGTAAATCCAAATAAAGTGCAAGTTTTAGCCAAAGTTTTACTTCACGTTTTATTTATGTAACTTTAACATAATTTTTTAAGCCGAGAAATGTTGTTATTTTAAAAAGTATGAAAAAAGGACAATAAAGTAATAAAATTATATATATTTTTTAAATTTATTACAATTGGCAGCACAAAATTAAATAAATAAAATCTTTTTGATGCATATACAAATCTTAAAAAAGATTAGCTAAAAATTTTATAAAAGTTTACTGAAATGATGTGAATAAAAATGCGGTTAACTTAGCAAGCAAAATGCTAGCAATATTCCAGCAAATCAGTAGCAGATTCGATCAGACAGATTTCAGTAGATTAGTATTAACTATATCACTATAATTAAGTTTAGCTTGTGCTTTATCAGCAGAATAATTTCATGGATTGGCAGTAAAAATCAAGCAGAATCTTTCATTTCACATTTAAATGAAATACTTTTAATTATAATAATTAAAATATTTTTCAATTTCTGCCGCCAATTTGTGATAATATTCTGTTATCAGATTTTATTACACACATTTCTAGTGGCCCACAAAATTTGTAAAGGATACTATGTAAAATCTTTTCGAGAAATTTGGCTATCTAGAAACATATTTCGTGGTTCAAGTCGGTGAAGGTAAATAAAGGTAAAAAAAAGAGGACAATTTTTAAATATGTATATAATGTATTTTTAGAAATTTTTGATTTCGGTAATTCTATTATAATCTTTATTTTAGTTCAATTAATTTAATTTAAAGTTTAAATATCAATGATATTTAAAGTTAAAAATTAAGGGCAAAAAAAGATGATATGCAGAAAAAACTCGAGGAAAAGTATATTCTGAAAAATTAAGAAAAACTAAAGATCAAATCTAGATTAATTCTAATAGAATGTCTAATTACATACAATTAGGTTTCAAACAAATTCGCCGATTCTATTCTCGAGGATCAAATTCAACTGCACTAAGAAACGATTCCTTTCATTCGATTCTTGACGACTAACCAGACCAGGCGGTGGTGGTTCCAAAATACTTAACTTTCTCTCTTGCAATTTGTTTTCGGTATAATTTGTAATAGGCATTGTAGGTAACTTGTCGATGTCACTGGAAACGGATTCCGTAGCCTTTACTTGGATATCTAATGATTTCGTAGAGATCGCGAATATTTGCAAGGTGCTCAAAAGCGGAGGATACAAATTGTATTCCGCATACTGCTCCGAACAATTACGAGATTTTCAATTTTCACTGGAAATTATGGAACTTACGTAGCACCTTGTCATACTTATCCTATCTAATTTTGGAGAATAAGATGGAAATTCCAACAAACTCGGTGTTTTGGAATATTTTAAATTTAAACAAAGACTTTGTGTTGACATTAAACTTGGTTTTTCGAAAATACTCGATAATTTGATTTTTCTCGAAGTCTTATCATTTTAAAAACTCATGCTACATACTGACAAGAGACTTTTTTACCATATTTACCGCGACAAATATAGCTGCTGCTATGTGATAATTTTGGATTGTATGTACTTTTCAGTACGTTACGTTCCATGTTTTCAATGTTCGATTTTATGCCATCCAGATTTATCGATGTTTGTATTCTCGCTAATTGATTGTTCGTATAATCATATCCTCTCGTGTAAGCGTTGGCAGTTGTAAATAGGCAATATGGACATTTGCTCGATCTATTCGCGAGAAGCTCATGATTGTCAAAAGAAATTGTTTCTTTGCGATTCACGTGAGTTCAATTTTATCTTTTTAAAACTTTGAGAATTTTGACAAATTCGGGGTAGTTGACCTGTTATATCTCGGATATGAGTCTTGGTAGCGATACCAACTGAAATATTGTTCGCAAAGTTAATACTTGTAGAATTATCATCTTGTGAGCAGCATTTTTGGACAGCAGCATGTAATCTGTTTCTCTCCAAAAGTCTATGCTTTCTTGGATATAATGTAACACGGGACGTTTTTTCGTTAACGTTTGTACCTTCACCGACTTGGAGATCTTCTGAGGTTTTGGAATTACAGAACAAAGCGTCTAAGTTACTGGCAGCATGTGCTAACTTACCTCTCTTTGTTGCTACTCTAGCTAGCTCTACTTTCGGAATGACTTCTACAGGCGTGATCACTTCTGCTTTAACGACCTCAGAGTTAACCAAATCTGATTTAGAACGCGCCTCGGGATTCGCTTCAGTAGTACAATTCTGTTGAACGCCGCAATCGGACTTGCACGGTGCAATTTCTAGCTCCAATTTGCGGTCCAACTGATGCATGGACTGCGTGTTGATGCTAATGTTGGAATTAACTTTTGGGCAGTCGATATCAAAGCTGGCTTTCGACAGAGCACCAATATCTGATGACGGTTTTGAAGGTTCTATATCGGATGTTAACGATTCCTCGGAATCGGTGATGCGTTCTAAAGCCTGTGTGGAAATGGCCGACAAAAGTGGTCTGGGCGTCGGCGGAGGAGGAGCTGCTCTCTTCTTTCGAAGACCTATGCAAATAATTTTTCGTTGACTTAAATATTGTGCAAAACAATAATGTTTTTCATACATGTACACGCACCGGCATAAATGATGTCCCGCGGCGGCTATGCGTGTGCTTACATACGTAACCTTGCCGCCGAGGGGCATTATTTCTGCCGGTGCGCGTACATATGAAAATAAAATTCCGCTTGGTTGTGGATAATTATTTGAACGATAGAGAGAAAATGGACTTGGATAATTAATTGGCGAGCTTTAGACCATATAAATAAACATTAACATTTTTAATCCGATCTCTTGCCCCATATGTTGTTCCATCCCTTACGAAAAAAACACCCTAAATAACACCCAAAAAAACACCAAAAAATAATAGCCTAATTTTGGATACCCAAATGGCGGATATCCAAATTTTGGTGGCATTTTTGGTGTTTTTCTTGGCGTTAACGCTCAAATGGTGCAAACGCTATTTTTGGTGTTTTTTTGGGTGTTATTTAGGGTGTTTTTTTTTGTAAGGGAAATAAACCATACATACTTGTCACTGACAATGAGTAAAAATGGCGATCATGCGACTCTGACGCCGCGTCCATTTACCAACCTAGGCTTGATTATAAATATACCAGACACATATGTGCGACATTGGATATGCCTTCGCTTTGTGGTGTGCGTTGGCAGCATGTGGAGGAGATTGGGAGATGCGCTGGGCCTGTATTCCGTTCCTACCTACCAATAACTGTCGGTTCAATTAAGCGTCGTTGCACAGGTTTTTCGTATTATATAGAAGCTGCGCCGACATGGCCGACACCGTTAACGGCACTGACAACGAACAGAATATGGCACCTGCGCATGCGTTAGCAGCGCATCCCCTCCACGCTGTCAACGCCCACCAAAGCAAAGGCACATCCGTGTGCTGTTGAGCGTCTAAATCATTAGTTCAAACAAATAATTAATGTAAAATAAATATTCAATAAATGTTAAAAAAATATTTTTTTTACAATGAATTGTACAATGTATTGTCACGGCTTTTTCACCCCCGGACCGCTCCGGGGCGTGTGCCGGATCAAAAGCGGAAGAGGAGAAAAAGGTGTCAGGCCTCTCCGACGATCCCCGCGCACATCGAAAGTTCCGCGAATCAGAAAAATACCATTGGGCGCCAGACGCGGCCATGCGCGTCCACGAAAGTACAACGAAACCACGAAAAATTACAACGAGACGCAAGACACAAGTACTTCGATGTGCGGGGAATCGGGCCAGCTCGACCTAAAGAGTGTGGGCGGGGTAGAGAGGAGGGCGGCGCGGGATTCGGCGGGGTGACGCAAAATTATAAATTCGGATCATTTAAACAGAAATTAACGACGTTTATTTTGCTTGCGGTCGTCATTAAGCCGCATTCAAGTGACTGAATAACAATGCAGACGCCAGAAAAGAAATTAAACGACGCTAGTAGCGTGGGCGTCACGATCAACAGAAAATCTCGACATTTTACAAGGAACGCGCCGAGTGCGCAAGCTATGAATCGGAGAACAGCAATAATAATGAAAACTATCTCTAAATCGGAGTAAACGCGAAATAATACTACGTAAAGGAACGCGAAATAACGGTGGGTCACGCCCGAAGCGCGTGAATGCCACGTCTCACGCCGTGCAGAAGTTCTGTCGCCAGATAATTCTGAACTTTAACGCGAGTATCTTAGCCTAACGCAAATCTTAATTTTAACGCGAGTCTTAATCTAACGCAAGCCTTAGTCTAACGCGAACCTTATCCTAACGCGAAGCTGAATCTAACGCACGCGATAATTACAGCGCGAAGGTTGTCCGATATCATACGCGATTGTCAGCGAAGTTTTACCGCGGAGAAAGAGGAGCAGAGGTCCTCGCACGATGCCGTAGCTAACGCGAGAGCACGGAATTTCCGCGAGCAACCACGCGAGAGACAATACCGAACGCGAACATACGCAATGGTACCGCGAATCTTACGGAGCGCATTAACAATCCGACGCGAATCATAACGGAACGCACCACATCTAACACAAACAAGAACCGAAGACGAAGTACAATCCACGCGAAATATCCGGGCGCGAGCGCCGTCAAACGTGATCGCTTCAACGCGAAGATTCCCGGCACGCGAAATAGGCGAACATTCCAGACGCGGCCATTACCGCGTGTATGATCTACGTCCCGACCGGCGAATTACCACGCAATAATCTATCGCGATCTCCAGGAGCTTTCCGTAACTCTACCGTAATCCCACGGCCGCGATACCATTCCGAGGCCCCTCGTTCTCGATATCAATCGCCTAATTAACTCTTTGTCGGCGCGTGCCGCCGGTGACCGGAGGAATTTCGAGCGAGAGCGACCCGGAGAGCGGTATCGTGGCTTTACATGATTTCGACTAATATCGAGGCAACCTCACCGTTGATCCTCCTTTCTCGCGGCTCCTCGCCGTCACTCCAAATTGGAACAGGCGTCAGAATCGTCAGAAGGAACTCGAGAATTTTCCGTAACTAGCGCGACCAGTATTCGAGCGTACAACGGCTATCGAGGACGATTTACGAGTGCTCCCGAAATTTCGCTCGATCGCGGAATCGATGGCGCGCCCCACCCCGGGCGCACGCCGCCGCTCGACGCTATCGCGCGGACCAATTAGGGGCGAGCCCGCAAGCTCGCGGCGGATCCTTGCACAGGGCCGACGATCCTGCTCCCGCAGGGCGCTTCCCGTTTCTCCACAGGCACGGCAATTTCGCCGGGATCCTTCCCGGTCGGCGAGACGTTGACGTCCCCGCTTTTCTCGTTATGTCCGGGAACGGTGGCCATCCGTCCCGGAATTCCTTTCGCAGGTGCGGGGGCAGGCGAAGTTCATTCCGCCCCGGCGTCCCGGGGCCCTGCCTCGAGGGGTCCGTCCGTCGCCGAATGATGTGCCGCGAGCGCTCCTTTCCGCGCTCCCTGCGCCCGCCGGCCTGCGAGTTTCGCCGTGGTCCGTCCGCGTCGATCGATAAGCAGCTCGATAATTCGTCCGTATAATTCCGCACTCCAATCCGCTCCTCAGGAACTCCAGTCTCAGCTCGGTGAGGCGCCACGCAATTTTACAAAATAACAAAAAAAGGATTAGGATACGAAAACGCAATTACAATTATGCCCCTGGAGATCTCTCGCTCTGCCTCGGCAAATCGTCCTCGAGCGCGAATTATCTAAATTCCGCGCCTTGTGACGGCGGCGGGGCGCTGCCACGCTGCAGCGAAACTGCAACGTCACAGTATAATTAATAAAAAATAAATATTAAAAAAAATTTAAAAAATATTATCTGCTACTTGGGTATATGTGTGTGTATATATACATATATATATATATATATATATATATATATATATATATATATATATATATATATATATATATATAAAGGAAGATGTCCTGACTGACTCACTGACTCACTGACTCACTCATCAACGCCCAGCCTAAACTCCTGAACCGAATTTTTACTAAAAGTATATGAAATAGGGGTAGAATTTTCCGGGGAGTGCCACTATGTGTATAGTTTTTTGTTACCAATTTCCTGGAAACCGTTTTTTTTAATTTTTCTAATTTTTCGGGAAATAATTGGCCGAACCTCAAAGAATTATAGATCAAATTTCTACCAAAAGTATATGAAATAGGGGTAGAATTTTCCGGGGAGTGCCACTATGTGTATAGTTTTTTGTTACCGATTTCCTGGAAATTGGTTTTTTTAATTTTTCTAATTTTTCGGGAAATAATTGGCCGAATCTCAAAGAATTATAGATCAAATTTCTACCAAAAGTATATGAAATAGAGGTAGAATTTTCCGGGAAGTGCCATTATGTGTATAGTTTTTTGTTACCGGTTTTTTGGAAACCAGTTTTTCTAATTTTTCTCCAAACGATCCAGAACACTTCCCCAAAAACAACTCCGAAAACCACACTGAGAAAAAAAATATTTAAATCCAAGAAAATATTTACTCCAGGGGTACCAATGACATATTTACTTAATATAATCACATATTTATTTAGAATTAGATATCTTTACTTAATTTAAGTAAAGATATCTAATTCTAAATAAATATGTGATTATATTAAGTAAATATGTCATTGGTACCCCTGGAGTAAATATTTTCTTGGATTTAAATATTTTTTTCTCAGTGCATGAAAAGGAGCAAGTGGCGAACTTAAAAAATACTTCAGACGATCCAGAACATTCCTCAAAAAACAAATCCAAAAAACAACCCGAGAAGATTGAGAAGAAAAAATCAAGAAAACTTCAAAATACAACAAAATAAATTTTAGGTAATACTTAAGGAGAGCTCCCTTCTCACCGATTTCGCTGAATTTAGGCTTAATCGACGCGTTTTTGCACAAAACGAACAAATCTGGCAGAAAAAAGTCCCGCTCTGCCTCGCGAAGCGAGATATTAACTGTTAAAGTTGACGACTATCAGGTTACGAAACCTGTCATACCGACGCTATGTAGCGACTGGTTTTGTACTTGTTTGAAACATACATTGTTTTTTTTACATATTTTTTGATGGATTTTTTTCATAATGTGTTTTTCGGCATCGAAATATGAGATTACTTGTATCAAAGAAACAGAGAATATTTTGGAACACAAATTATTTCTGTTACAGATATTAAGCGTTGAAGTTAACGAAACAGAAATAAAATTGTTAAAGCAGAGAATAGTTGGTATGTGAAAAGTACATAATTATATTCACTGTTTTAACAAACTATTTATATGTTTCGTTAACTTAAACGCTTAATATCTGTAACAGAAATAAAATTGTTAAAGCGGAGAATAGTTGGTATATGAAAAGTACATATAAATATGTACTTTTCACATACCAACTATTCTCTGCTTTAACAATTTTACTTCTGTTTCGTTAACTTCAACGCTTAATATCTGATGTAACAGAAATAATTTGTGTTCCAAAATATTCTCTGTTTTTTTGATACAAGTAATCTCATATTTCGATGCCGAAAAACACATTATGAAAAAAATCCATCAAAAAATATGTAAAAAAAACAATGTATGTTTCAAACAAGTACAAAACCAGTCGCTACATAGCGTCGGTATGACAGGTTTCGTAACCTGATAGTCGTCAACTTTAACAGTTAATATCTCGCTTCGCGGGGCAGAGCGGGACTTTTTTCTGCCAGATTCGTTCGTTTTGTGCAAAAACGCGTCGATTAAGCCTAAATTCAGCGAAATCGGTGAGGAGGGAGCTCTCCTTAAGTATTACCAAATTTTATAAATATATACTATACACACTCTATTACCGAAATTTTTTCAATTTTTCGGGAATTAATTGACCAAATCTTAACCTTTCTATACCCGCGCATTGGTCTGTCAGACCGACGATATACGTTTGCCTTGTTTTTTTTTAAATGGAAAACGCTGGCGCTTTGGGCTCCTTGGTAGCTGCATGGTTCGTGGTTAACTTCAAATCAGTGCAACGCGAGCGTTCTAGCTGCTCTTCAACATGATCCTCAGTGGCTATCGTTTTCATCATCATAGTTGGATTTGCGTTGCACTGATTTGAAGTTAACCACGAACCATGCAGCTACCAAGGAGCCCAAAACGCCAGCGTTTTCCATTAAAAAAAAACCAAGGCAAACGTATATCGTCGGTCTGACAGACCAATGCGCGGGTATATGTGTTACACTATTTGACGCGGGTATAGGAAGGTTAAAGAATTGTATATGAAGTAGGGGTAGAATTTTACGGGAAGCGCCATGATGTGTACAGTTTTTGTACAATGTGTACTGATTTTCTGGAAACCGGTTTTTTTAATTTTTCCAATTTTTCGGTAAATCATTGATTGAATCTCAAAGAATTATACATAAAGTAGGGGTAGAATTTCCCGGGGAGTGCTACAAAATGTACTATTTTTTGTTACCGATCTTTTTGGAAACCGGTTCCGAATGACCGAATCTCAAAGAATTGTACATAAAGTAGGGGTTGAATTTTCCGGGGAGTGCTATAAAATATATCATTTTTTGTTACCGATTTTTTTGGAAACCGGTATCAAAAGTTTGATGAATTTTTCGTGAAATAATTGATCGAATTTAAAAAAATTGTATATAAAACAAGGGTAGAATTTCCCGGGGAATGCTATAAACTGCATAGTTTATCGGTCTTTTTGGGAACCGGTATCTTTTTGGAAATCGGTTACAAAATTTTTTCAATTTTTTAGGAAATAATTGAGTGAATCTCAAAGAATTGTATACGACGGAATTGAATTTTAGTAGATAAAAAAGTAATATTTTTCAATTTATAGCATTTTAGAGAGAGAGAGAGAGAGAGAGAGAGGGGGGAAGGAGAGGGGGGAAGGGAGAGGGAGAGGGGAAGGGGAGAGGGAGGGGGAGAGAGAGACTATTTGCGTGTCTTACTACACATGTCCTCCGGGGCGAAGCCCGGGTAACCAGCTAGTATATATATATATATATATATATATATATATATATATACAGGGTGTACCGTAAAGACCGGATCAACGCTTAAGGATAGGTTCTTGAGATCATTCTAAGACGAAAATCCTAATACTAAAATGTCGAGGCTATAATAGTTTTTGAATTATGAGCATTTACAGTTAGCGAATCAGACCGCCTAAAGTTGGCGCGCTCAGGTGTGGTACAACGCGAAGTGCGAAAGGCGAAAGCTGACCGTCGCCCCTTTTGTTAATATCGACATACAGATTACATATGCGAAGATAAGATTGTTTTTATTGATATTTCTGCAAACGCATTGTGCAATAATAACATTTTATTTTTCTTAATATTGGAAATGCACATTTTTTATTTTTACGTGATATAAACTTGTCACAAAAATTAAAGGAACACTTAAATTTTCTTAAAAATTAGGCAAAATTTGAGCAGCTGTATCTTCGTTAAAAATGAACAAAATTTAAGTTTAAAAAAAGGGTTTTAAAGCTTGAAATCTCTACTTTCAGAAGATCACTATTTTCTTTTAGTTTCTGTGAGTTTGGTAATTTTTACATATAGAAAACCACGAGCTAGACAAAATGGGAAATTTTCTTCTCACTTTGTGGGCCTGTCACGTGCTCAAAAAAATCCTGCGAAATTTTTTGACTTTCCAATGTGAAAGCTCGAAGTTTTCCCTACAAAATCTTTTTTTAAAAATGTTTCTACGATTTTTTGTTACTGAGTTAACGCGGATTGAATAAGAAATGAGCATTTTGACTTTGATTGCTCATAACTCCGTTAAAAATCATCGTACCGCAATTCGCAAAATGGATTCTTAAAGCTAAAACTTTGCTCTATCAAGTCGTATAATCGCCAATTTTTTTATAAAGATGTTTGGATACATTACAAGTGAGTAAAGATGTCGTAAAAATTTGCAATTTTTTACTTTCTTATTTAGATCCAAAAAACAATTGTGCAGAACAACAACAAAAATTTATTCTTTACGTTTTTTTTTACTTTTAAGTATCCTACATTTAAAAAAAATTTGCCGAATAGCTATGAGATTTTCTTCATGGTGGCCACTATGGTTTTACGAGGCAAAACGTACAAAAAATTGTGAAATTGCTTAATTTCAGTAAAAATCAAGGAAAAAATTAAAAATAACGTCTGGCGGACGTTGAAAAACTGTTTTCAATTACGCTGACAATACATTAAAGATGAGTAAGTGTCAGCATAAACTAGAAAGACTTTTTTATAAAAAATTAATGTTTTGTGTTTTAAAAATTTGAAAAAATACCGCCGGCATTAGCGTTACCCAAAGCATACGAGGAAGTTGCCCGGTCGGATTTACGCTTTGTTATGCGCGCGTGCGCGTGCGTAAGTGTATGTGTGTCATTCAGCTGAGACCCCGCGACTCGTCGCTTTCGCAGTATTTTATGACTCTAAACTCATTCATGACTATGTATGCGTGCGCGCACACGCGCGTGTTTGTATGTATGTGTATGTATGTGTGTGTTCCGTATGCGTGTGTACGTACGTACATGCGTGCGTGAATAGGTGAGTGGATAGATGGTCGTAGGTGGTAAAATGAATTTTTTCAAATTTCGAAAACACAAAACATTAATTTCTTATTAAAAAAAGTCTTTCTAGCTTATACTGGTATAAATTTTAAAAAATTTATTTTACCACCTATGACCATCTATCCACTCACCCACACACGCACGCATGTATGCATGCATACATACACATACACGCATGCAGGCGCACGCACACACAGTCATAAATAAGTTTAGAGTCATAAAATACTGCGAAAGCGACGAGTCGCGGGGTCTCAGCTGAATGACACACATACACATACGCGCACGCGCACGCGCGCATAACAAAGCGTAAATCCGACCGGGCAACCTCCTCGTATGCTTTGGGTAACGCTAATGCCGGCGGTATTTTTTCAAATTTTTAAAACAAAACATTAATTTTTTATAAAAAAGTCTTTCTAGCTTATGCTGACACTTACTCATCTTTAATGTATTGTCAGCGTAATTGAAAACAGTTTTTCAACGTCCGCCAGACGTTATTTTTAATTTTTTTTCTTGATTTTTACTGAAATTAAGCAATTTCACAATTTTTTGTACGTTTTGCCCCGTAAAACCATAGTGGCCACCATGAAGAAAATCTCATAGCTATTCGGCAAATTTTTTTTAAATGTAGGATACTTAAAAGTAGAAAAAAACGTAAAGAATAAATTTTTGTTGTTGTTCTGCACAATTGTTTTTTGGATCTAAATAAGAAAGTAAAAAATTGCAAATTTTTACGACATCTTTACTCACTTGTAATATATCCAAACATCTTTATAAAAAAATTGACGATTATACGACTTGATAGAGCAAAGTTTTAGCTTTAAGAATCCATTTTGCAAATTGCGGTACGATGATTTTTAACGGAGTTATGAGCAATCAAAGTCAAAATGCTCATTTCTTATTCAATCCGCGTTAACTCAATAACAAAAAATCGTAGAAACATTTTTAAAAAAAGATTTTGTAGGGAAAACTTCGAGCTTTCACATTGGGAAGTCAAAAATTTTCACAGAATTTTTTTGAGCACGTGACAGGCCCACAAAGTGAGAAGAAAATTTCCCATTTTGTTTAGCTCGTGGTTTTCTATATGTAAAAATTACCAAACTCACAGAAACTAAAAGAAAATGGTGATCTTCTGAAAGTAGAGATTTCAAGCTTTAAAACCCTTTTTTTAAACTTAAATTTTGTTCATTTTTAACGAAGATACAGCTGCTCAAATTTTGCCTAGTTTTTAAGAAAATTTAAGTGTTCCTTTAATTTTTGTGCCGAGTTTATAAAGCGTAAGCTACCAGATGACATTTCTTTCATAAATCTGCTATCAATTTCATATCCTACTGACAAAACTGTAGTTATCAAGCAGTAGATACGTAGTTAGCAAATAATATGATTTTACAATTATACAACAAAATAAACAGCTACTATTGCTAATATGAAAATAAATTTAATTCAAATACACTTCAAACGTTCGATTGAAATAATTTGGAGGAACTAGAAACAATTAATAAAATATGAATAATAAATAAATAAATTATTTATTAATTGTACAATTATTAATTAATAATTAATTAATAATTAATTAATAATTAATTAATAATTAATTAATTAATTAAAATTAAACTTCTTTGGTACGGTAGTTAAGTCCGATTGTGCGACACGAAAAGTGTAACGAAAATTCGACCAATAGGCGTACGAAATGAAACTTCTTTGGTACGGTAGTAAGTTCGATTGTGCGACACGGAAAGTGTAACGAAAATTCGACCAATAGGCGTACGAAATGAAACTTCTT
>JASTWK010001447.1:0-7500 GCA_030770225.1 Temnothorax unifasciatus
CTTAAGGACTGTGATTTTAATTCATTTAGTTATGTGATAATATTTAATTCATTTACTCGATTATGTAGCTCTACTAAATTACAGTTCTTTGAATCTGAATACTTTAAACGTAATTGGACAATTCGTTGAATCTAAGTTTAGCAGATTTTATCTGTCTTCCTATTTTTATCCGACACTGTATACTTGTCGTAACCTTTCATTGGATCAAAAAATTCCCATCTACTTGCTGGAAAAATGTGTTTGTTTCTTTCATATCATGATCTAATGAGAAATAACATAAAAGAGAATTATACAAAGTATTCTTTTAATAATAAATACTTAAGTAAAACTTTTCCGGCATGTGATTCCTCGGTTTCGAAAGAAGCATCGTGCATAACACGAATATCATCGTGAACGTCAATGTGAACAGGGGCTCGCTCTTTCCTCGTGCCTAATTGCAATATTACATACATTAAAATAACATGCCAACATTGTGCTATTACTTCATAAGTTTTATCATTTAGTATATTTACCTTAGTTACAATAAAATCGTAAAACGTATAATGGTGCGGTAATATAAGAACCTCCTCAACATATATTAATTGATCTGCCATTACTGTTTTACTTTAAGCTCGCTGAATTCACGCTTCAGAACTTCTAAACATCTCTGAAGAAGCTGATAGATAAAATTACCTGTATCTGAAAATTTAATTTATGCAGCAGAACATTATATATCACACCAATGTTACTCTAAAAGTGACACTGGAGTATCTCTAAATCACTGAGACATTCACCTTTCTTCATTGTAACACTCCGACGATGGCCAGATCCATCCCAATAACTGAATGTGACCTCAATTTCTTCTTCCTTCAACGCGTTCTGCTTTTTACCCTATTCTTGCCTGAATTCTTCCCTAAGTTTATTTTCGTCCTCCTCCCTTTCCTTATCCGGCAAGAAACTTGTATCTACATCTGGATTTTTCTTAATCTTCTTAATCGCGGGGCCATCAGATTGCACATTTTCTGACTGCGGGGATTTTTCGGCATTGTTTTCGTCAGAAGACATCTCAGCTTCATCTTCGTCTTAAATCACATAACATTCAGAGCACTGGGCAGAAATCACATATATATGTATATATATTTACGTCAAACCGCATAAGGAGCTTTCCAGCAAGTGACACAAGCCGACACAAACATCGTTCTATCTTTCTTCTTTGGCAATGAGTAACAAAGACAAAACAATACCTGTGTCGACTTGTGTCGCTTGCTGGAAAGCTCCCATAAGTGAATCTCGCGTTTTATGTAAAATTTTGTAAGAAACCGGTAATCTAACCTATACTACGTTTACGCGAGCGTTACTTAATTCTGTAGTAACTTACGAACGATACGATAATTCCTCCGCATAAACGGGATATTTTATAGTAACTACGATGATATCGTTCGTATAAGTTACTATAGAAGTAATACTCATGTAAACGTAAACTATTATAATTCCTGTCACATGCACTTAGTCGCGTAAAAAAGTCACGGTGCGGTCTCGCTTCGCGTCGTATAACAATAGGATGTAAATATAAAACAATTACCTTGAATCAGAAAAAATATTAATCGTCGCGTCGCGAATAAACAGTCACGGTCGGTCTCGCTCCGCGCGTACCTGACGCGGGACACTACCGTGTTAGGTTATGGTTAACTGTGACAGCTGGTGACAGCGCGCTGTCCGCACTGTCCGCCGCACTGCGCACAGTTACACACATACACACATACATACACACATACATATCGAAACTGGCGATACTAGCACCGCCATCCAGTGTCGAAAAAGTGAAAGTGACGTTTCTGTAATAGACATATATATATTGAGAGCGTCGACGTATCTTAACGACGACGACGACGTATCTTAATATAAAATTTCACATTTCGACTTTTGCGTCGCAATATCTCCGCTCGTAGGGCACGTAGCGGAAAAATGAAAAGAACGGACCCCCCCCCCCCCCAAATCGACCCCAAGCTATCGATCAAGCCTATTTAGAACTTGATCCGTTCACTCGTTATCGAGATCTCAACATCTCGAGCACTTGCAAATCGTCGCGTCGCGTAAAAGAGTAACGGTTGGTCTCGCTCCGCGTGTACTTGGCGCGAGACACTACCGTGTCTCTTGATAGTCTACGAGGATTTTATCGCGCAGTCGAGAGTTTGATGCGGTTCGAGTACGTCGCAAACAGCCTCCAGTTACGATGAACACTCACGGTGCGAACTACTACGTTCCGATTCAGGATGAAACGTGCGAGAAACAGCACAATGAGTACTGCTAATTTTCGTATATACTTGTGCAAAAAAAACTTTTATAAACATAATTGTATTTTTTTAGTTTTGATAAACCCCGTTATACGTATCCTATTTTGGGAAGGAGATTTGCCTTGACATCAACAGCGTATAAATTTTTAGATGTTGGAATCAACGCGGGACCTATGTCCTCTGTGGATATACTTATTGGCGATAACCGAGGCAATCGGATAATTCTGCCTCATGCAACGTGGGTGACATTCGTCGAAAAACGTACAGATATTCAACGACTCGTGCAGTCACCGGCGCCATCATCGCTAGCGCTTCGAGATCTGGAGCTCGTTAAAATACGTGACACAGATATTGTAAAATTGACGTCGTGCGACACCAGCTTGTACATGAAACCATCAACCGTATTCTTCTTGTTCGAACTAGAACATTGCGTCGAAAATGTGTATTTTCAACTATGCCAAAATGTTTATGGCGTAAGTGAAAAACAATTTGTAACCATTTTACGCCAAAATTGTATCACCGATAAATGTAATGCAGTTAGAATCTTGCATGAATTTTATGATAAAAATTCAATTATTGATTGTGAACTGTTGGCGTATGCTGCAGATAATATTATACACGATGCATTATATAAGAAATAAATGTATATTAAAATGTACATATCACTGTATCTAAAATTATCTTTCCTTCTGTCTACCGTTCCCTTATCCACCGTCAGCGGTTTAAAATTACATAGCTGTAACTCTAGATAAGAATGCGCGTGCCGCATTCGTCGCGCGATCATTAAACGTTTTCTCTCATCTGTCTCATATAAATTGTTAAATATTCTTCCTCTTATTTCCAATAAATAAATCACTTAAAATAATATAAAAATGATCTAACTATAATGGGCGACGGGAGCGAGAAGACGAGCGCGAACGGGGGCCGGGAGCGCGAGAAACCGCGCGAACGAGAAGACGCGCGCGAACGGGGGACGGGGGCGCGAGAGAACATCAACGAAGGAGATAACGCAAGCGTGCCATGTGACGTCACGCGGACCGATGCGGCGAAAACGCGGACCCCTCCCCGCGGCGCGGCGAAAACGCGGTACCCCTCACCCCGCGGCGCGACGAAAACGTGAGCGCGGTCACCCCAGTCCCCATGGCGCGGGCGCGACGAAAACGCAAGCGCGGTTACCCCGCACCCCGCGGCGCGGCGAAAACGCGAACGCGGGTCCCCTCACCCCGCGGCGCCGGAAAACGCGGTACCCCTCACCCCACGGCGCCTGAAAATACGGTACCCCTCTTCCCCCGCCCTCGTGACGCTTGAAAACGCGGTACCCCCCTCGACTGCGTAACAATTGATCTCCGACAAAATATCTCCGACAAAATATCTCGGACAAAATGTCTTACCGACAAAATATCTCGCGACTAAATATCTCGCCGACAAATAATTTCACAAATATGAACAGTGTTGCTGAACATAAGGCGTTTATTGCAAAATTGGCGTTTATTACAACATAAATAAAAGTAATCGATATAACAACGACTCCATTGGCGCGCAGCATTGCCGTCATCAAAATTACAAAGTGATATTGTTGGCGACTCCACACAGATAATCCAAAATATTGGCAAAATTATAACTAAGCACAACATTTTTCAATCGCTCATCATAGTCGGCATATTTTTTGCGCTTGTTATTTTGTACGTTACGACCGGCGCGACTTTGCGCGAATAACAACTCAGTAGTACTTTGTTCGCATTTTAATACATTAATAAACTTGCTAATCGATGCATGACTAATACGCACACGTTCGTTGAAGGCTCGATGCCAGTCCTCTACCGCATTATTTGTTCTAGGCAAATCATTTATGACCGCATTATAACAATTCCACATATGGATAGGAAAGCAAGGGGAACGGCGCCTCTTACGACGATCCAACGACCCGATCCAAGTGGCCTCGAAATACTTAAGGACACTTTCAACGGAATCATTTTCCTCAGAAAAATACTCTGATTGCGTGAGAGTCTCGAAAGCATTAATAACATCGTCTACCGGCACGAAAGCCAACGCGACCAACATTTTAATACTCAAGGCGAAATTGCTATCTTGCCCGTAGCGCACCTGCAACCCAGCCGATTGTACTTTCCTCCAGATACATTGCCCGAAATGAAAATGACAGCCACTTATCTCAGCGTCCGGGAAGCATTTAGCAAAAGCCGATGCAAAGCTCGATTCAAAATCGATCATGAGCCGGGTTGGACTCAACGCTTTTCAAAAACGATAATACTATAGCATACGTACTCTCATGCTTATTAGGAGCTAGGATGTACACAAGCGGATAAATTTTACCAGCCAGAAAGCCATGAATGGTATACAATTGAGCAAATACAGTAGGAACACTTTTAAAGGTTCCATCACCCAACCACAACCCACAACGAGCCAGATTCGTCAAGTTTTCCGCAGTACTAAAAATTAGGCATCGATCTTTACCACCGTTGTCGTACAGTAAGAATTTGTCACCCCTGAAGGTTTGCGTAAAAATATCTGGTAATATCAGGCTCTCGCGCGATTCGGGATTTGGCAACTGAGGAATAGTTTTTGCTCGAGATCGCTGTACCGTCCGTGCAAGGGCAGAAGTAGACGGAAGTTGAGCAGCCGCACCGACAGACACATTCGAAGTAACACCAGCAACGACGGCACTCGTACTTTCATCCGACTGTATAGCTCGTTTCTTTATATTTTCGATAGTTTTTCGTGCTTCAACTTTGGACGCCTCAGCGGCATGATTATGCTCCGTTTCATCTAATATTTTTCCTATAATATATCAAGATAGCTTTTGTAATCATAATACCACTATAAAGCACAAAAAAACACAATAAAATGTCACATACCGGAACGTGTCTTTGAGCTCGTATGAATTCGCCCACGGCAATTACAGTTTTTATATTCTACGCAACGCCACGAAACGTTCGATTTAGTTTCACGATCAATGCAATACACAAAACCATTGTGTACGAGAAGAGGCTTTCCCTTTTGACTAGTTACAAATTTCAGAGGCATAATTACAGCCAAACTGCTCTGACACACGATCGAATGCTTACTAATAAACAGCTTGAACACATCACAACACTTCGCAGCGCGACGCCGATACACGGTTGAATACAATCCACTACAAGACTACGTGAAACCGAGCGTGAAACAATATCCCTGTACAATCAATGGTAAGAATATTAATGCAGGGAATTATAATATATATGTTCATAATTCTTACCTTGAAGTAGCATTTTTTCCGCTAAACAAAAAATTAGGTTTTATAAGGCTAACTAAAATTACATGCGTGGGCATTCCACGCGTGGAAAGTTGTTGTAAACCCATTTGGCATCTTGTATCGCGCGAAAAGTGTATGCGTGGAGGCAGTAGGTTCCGCCCCCCCTGCTTTTCTGAGATATTTTGTCGAAAATATTGTGTCGGAGAAATATTTCGACGTGAGATATTTTTCCCGAGTTATTTTGTCGAAGATATTTTGTCGGAGATATTTAGTCGTGCTACCACCCCCCCTCTCCCCGCCTCCGCGACGCTCAAAAACGCAGTACCCCACATCCCCCGCCCCGCGGTACCCCCCGCCCTCACCCCCCTCAGATCCCGCAGTTAGAACTGTCGTAGTTTACCTACTACATTATATATTACGTTACATACATATACTACTGCATACGTTATACTATTACATACATACATACATACGTTACAAAAGTATTCGGTAATGTCCCCACGGTAACGTATCGGTCGAATCGGATATAATGTATCGCTTATCGTCGTACGGACTCAGAGCAATTTTTTTCGGACACGGTGTACACCTCATGCGACTTCGATCGTACACAGGACTGCCGTCGCGTCATTTCAATTTCGTCTCGCAGACACCTCGTGTAATCGTCTAACGTTATAGTACGCGCTACGACGTCGCTCTTGACATCTTTCACTTTTTTGCAGTCTTTTTTGCCATCGACTCGCAAGGCGTACATCTTCGCCCTGAGTCCAACGAATTCGGTCATGATTGCGCCGTTGTTTTCATCCTTCATCAGGCCCGGCACCTTCTTGTTCTCGAGCGATATATCATAAGCGTTATCTGCCGCGTAATCACTCGTGTCTAATCTGGTGATATCACGTTTCATGTTCTCATACGCGTCGTCACACTCGATATGATAAATCAGTCTGTCCGTGTCGGTATACATAATTCTACACATGTCGCCATACAGGAGAGACATGTACTCGTGATGAAATTCGTACAAGTAGATTTTCGATACGTCAAGAATGCACATGCCGACGTAAATAGGTTTATCGAATTTAGCCTCTAGTTTTCGCAGTTTGACGGCTATCGGATTTTCCGAAAACACGCTCCTGCTGTGAAAATTTGGTCGCGCGATTATTGCCTCCGCGCCGTATCGTCCGTCCCACTTTGTCAGTAATTTTACATCGAGTGAGTCCCAGTTGCGCACAGAATAAATCGGACACAGCAGGTTGAATGAATCGGACACAGTGTCGATCGGACACAGTAGGAAACGGACACACGGTGGTTGCAATCGGACACAGTGCGGATCGGACACAGTGCGGATCAGACACAGTGTCGATCGGACACACGGTGGTTGCAATCAGACACAGTGCAGATCGGACACAGTGCGGATCGGACACAGTGTCGATCGGACACAGTAGGAAACGGACACAGTGCGGATCGGACACAGTGCGGATCGGACACAGTGTCGATCGGACACAGTAGGAAACGGACACACGGTGGTTGCAATTGGACACAGTGCAGATCGGACACAGTGTCGATCGGACACAGTGTCGATCGGACACACGGTGGTTGCAATCGGACACAGTGCAGATCGGACACAGTGCGGATCGGACACAGTGTCAATCGGACACAGTAGGAAACGGACACACGGTGGTTGCAATCGGACACAGTGCAGATCGGACACAGTGCGGATCGGACACAGTGTCGATCGGACACAGTGTCGATCGGACACACGGTGGTTGCAATCGGACACAGTGCAGATCGGACACAGTGCGGATCGGACACAGTGTCAATCGGACACAGTAGGAAACGGACACACGGTGGTTGCAATCGGACACAGTGCGGATCGGACACAGTGCGGATCGGACACAGTGTCGATCGGACACAGTAGGAAACGGACACACGGTGGTTGCAATCGGACACAGTGCAGATCGGACACAGTGCAGATCGGACACA
>JASTWK010001447.1:10000-33993 GCA_030770225.1 Temnothorax unifasciatus
CCTCGAAAATATAACCCGTGGGCGAATCCAAAGCGATCGCGCTAAAGTCGAAATTTGACGCGTCTTCGACCCATCGAAACTCCGCGTAGGGCAGTGGCTGACACATCGCCCAGCCGTACAAGTTGTTTACATCAAAATACATTAGGTTGTAACCGAACGGTACGGCAGGAGGCTACGATTCGCGCTACGTGTCCTCTATTTCAACGATCGCCACTCGGTTTGACCTTGAATAACCGAGAAGGTAAGTATGCATGGATTCTCGAATCATCAATCTAACTAATTATTCTTCTTTTCAGGTTCCTGCCATGGATGGATCATCGCCGTCGTGGAATCCAGGATCATCGCTACACTCGCATACCAGGATCGACGAGGGACTTCGATGGATCGCCGCCGATGGATCAGGTAAGTAGAAGGTAAGTAAATTATGATAATTCTTGAATTTATTTATAATCTGCTTGAATGTTTTATTCAACTCTATTATATTCCACAGATGGTTGTTCACAATGCTTTAATTTACGCAAGTTACGGTTTACACGTATCGATGACGCACTGTTACATTTTTGGTAAACTAATGCCGCTCGCAATTGTAAATGCGATTGTTAACGCGTTTCGCGGGCGTTCCCGTTTGTTTATCGGACGTTATCAGGTGTTATTAATTTTCGCGTTCTGCTACGCTCGCGGGACTTAACGCGACGACTCGACCAGCGCGTAGGTATAACGTGTTACCTCTCTGACGATCCGCGGAAGACTGCCTCGAGTCCCCTCTCTCTCAGTGGTTCCCTACCACCGCGCTCGACCCCCACTCTCGCGCCGTGCCGACTTTCACTTTTCGCGAGCACTCGCTACTGCGTGGCGTATCACGTGATCTCCGCGTGCGGGTGTTCTAGCGCGTTCTGCTGGAAATTTCCACGGACTTTGCGCTCCGGGCGCTCCCCTCTATTGGTGCCGATGCACCAGGTTTCCGGCTCCGGCGGATTTTAAGCGCCGTCGACGCCGACCCATGCGCGGGCCTTCGGAGGCGTTCCTATTCGCGTCTCCGAACAACTTCTTCGGAGAAAATGTCCAGGTGCAAAGTTGGTCGTCCGCCCTTGACGCCGACCCCCTCTGATCTGTCTTCGGGACCTGGTATACCCGATTCCGGGTCCCATTCCCGTAGATTATACTCAGGTGGCTAAATCGCGGGCGGTCCCCGAACTCGCGTCCCCGTTGCCGAGTTACGTCGCCGACCTGGTAGCCCAGTGTACCAGGTATCAAACCTCGGTCAGGGATCGTTTGTCCCTGTAGAATCCTCGTGGTTCGCTAGTTGGCTAATGCGTCGTCGGATCTTGACGCCGATCGCTTCTGACCGTATACCTTGTTTTGTTTGTGTGTCAGGGATACTTTATTCGCGTGAATCTCGGCTGGTCCGGTAGTTCGCAAACGCGCCGTCGGATCTTAACGCTGATTGTCCCTGATCGCGTGCCTACTCTCGGACGGGAGGGTCCCGTTAGCGCACGGTGCGATAGCGCACAGCCCGATAGCACACGTCAAATTTAAAATAATTCCCGATAGCCTACATCCCTTTAGCACACGTCCCGATAGCACACCAAATAAATGGCGCACTATCCCGATAGCGCACGAAGTAATATGCACATTTGCCCAATAGCACACAGGAAAATGAAACATAGTACCGATAGCGCACGAAATGTTAGAAGCATTATCCCGATAGCGCACGCACGTTTCTTTCCCGATAGCGCACGTAGTGCGCTAAAGGGACGTGTGCTAAAGAGAAGAAAAACGTTCATTTCCCGATAACGCACGAGGTGCGTTACAGGGACGTGTGCTAAAGAGAAATGACACGTTTATTTCCCGATAGCGCACGCATGTTTCATTCCCGATAGCGCACGAGGTGCGAGCTCCCCCGCCACACTCCTAGGTTTACTCACACAATGGGGGGGGCAGGGGGGGCGAAGCCCCCCCCCCCTGTCCACCCATCAACCCAACCCACACCGCCCAATGCACAGGGGGGTGCAGGGGGGGGCGGTAGCCCCCTCCCCCGCCCTCACTCCCTAGGTTCACTCACAAAATGGGGGGGGAGGGTGCAGGGGGGGGCGAAGCCCCCCCCCCACCCACGCATGTACTTGCGCTATCGGGAAAGAAACGTATCTTTTCTCTTTAGCACACGTCCCTTTAGCGCACCTCGTGCGCTATTGGGAAAAAAACGTTCGTGCGCTATCGGGAAATAAACGTGTCATTTCTCTTTAGCACATGTCCCTGTAGCGCACCTCGTGCGTTATCGGGAAATGAACGTTTTTCTTCTCGTTAGCACACGTCCCTTTAGCGCACCTCGTGCGCTATCGGGGAAAAAACGCGTCTTTTCTTTTTAGCACACGTCCCTTTAGCACACCTCGTGCGCTATCGGGAAAGAAACGCATCTTTTCTCTTTAGCACACGTCCCTTTAGCGCACCTCGTGCGCTATCAGAAAAAAAACGCGTCTTTTCTCTTTAGCACACGTCCCTGTAGCGCACCTCGTGCGCTATCCGGAAAGAAACGCGTCTTTTCTCTTTAGCACACCTCGTGCGCTATCGGGATAATGCTTCCAACATTTTGTGCGCTATCGGGACTATGTTTCATTTTCTTGTGTGCTATCGGGCAAATGTGCATATTACTTGGTGCGCTATCGGGATAGTGCGCCATTTATTTGGTGTGCTATCGGGACGTGTGCTAAAGGGATGTGGGCTATCGGAAATTATTTTAAATTCGACGTGTGCTATCGGGCTGTGCGCTATCGCACCGTGCGCTAACGGATTCCGCTCCTCTTGGACGTGTGTCAGGGATACTTTATTCCCGTGAATCTCGGGTGGTTTGGTAGTTTGCAAACGCGTCGTCGGGTCGCCCCGTTATTTGTCCCTGATCGTCTCTCGTGTCCCGGAAAACGGTCAAGGATTCTTGAAGATCGTGTGTGGCCTTTAGCTTTTTCTGGTGCGCGCTACTCGTCGGTTTGCGCGTTCGACGAAACTTAACTGAATCGTTGGCATAGGCTTTAGCTCAAACAAAAAAGAAAATCAAATGATTGAACCGGCGAGAAAGTAATAAACTTATTCTATCTCAAACTCGTGGTTCCGCAACTTAAACCTATCGGACTTAGCCTAATTTCGCGACGGATGGGCCTTGCAAGGGAACATCAACGGTTCCCATCCTCGGGATGCTTCTGGTAATGCTTAATGTCTATATTGGGTCCTGTTCCCCGTCGTCTCGTGCTGCGTCCTCCGCGGGTCTGGACGGTGGTGATGGTCCCCCAGCGTCGGTTGCCCGGGTCTCGCCTTCCGCAGCTTGGACGGACGAGAGTTCGGCCTCGAGCACGTCTATCGCGCCCTGCAGCGCCAGCAACCCGGTCAATTAGCCTATCGCCCTCGTCGGACTTGCGACCCTGCTAGTTGGTATTTTTGCGATGGGCGTATGGCGCCCTTCGGTGGTGCCACCTACCTGCGAGCACCGATCGTGCCCGTCGCGGTCTGGCGCTATCTCCGGCCGGTTGGCCTGCTCCGACGGCCCCTGTCGCTCGATTGGCTCCGCTCGACTGGTTATCATCCGTACCGCCTCCTCTGATAATCGCCGCAAAACTACTCTGGGCGATCTCTTATCTATTCAGCGCGACATGCATGAGCCCGGAGTGATACCCGGTCTCAAGGTACGACGACGGTTTCGATGGATCGTACACGGAAAAAATTTTGGGGCAGTTGCTGACGCAATTGCGATTGTTGCAGCGCAAACCGCAGATGAGTTTCGCGTTCACGATTCGAAACACATGCTCTCTTTTTTTGGGACAGCTGCTCTCCCAAACTGCAACGACTGCGATCTGAAAGCGTTGGTAATGCAGCTACTTTCGTACAAGAGGCAGCACTGGTCTTTACCATTGGGTACACACAGTACAATACCGGTAGGGCCGGTTGGTGTCTCACAGAACACAAGCGACACGCGCATTCGGCTCATGCATGTCATAAACTTTTTGTGCGGAAACTCTGTTGCTGTTGATTTTTGCAGAAATTATTCTGATTTGTGCGTATATTAAGTGCGTGTGGATATATCTGACGGAGTATTTTGGCAGAATATTCAAAAGTAAGTTATTATGTACCTTGCATTAATTTTATTAATTTTATGATGTTATACACAAATTTTGAGGTTACATTAAAATTTATCTATACCCTCATAATAGTTATTTGTGCAACAAGTCACCGGAAGATGAAAATTCACGGGTGCGGAGTTGACGCACGAGCCGAAGGCGAGTGCGGTCACCGCACCCGGGAATTTTCTACTTCACGCACGTGTTGCACACCCTATTTTATGTTGCAAGTGCGTGGAAAGTGGTCTATCACGCACGCGTTCCATGCACGTGTGACATAAATTAATTAATCATACATGTTTCTTTGTATAAACAAGAAATTACTTTTTCTTTGTTGATATAAAACAAGGAAAAAGTAATATTTAGTTAATACCTGAAAATAAATCTCATAAAAATAAAATTGGATTTTTACGTACAAACCCCACTTGTTCTGGATACTTTTATTAAACGTATAAAAGTCATGTAAATAACAAAGAATTTGCAGAAAAATCGAATTCATATTTATCAGTAAATTCTCATATTTTTCTGTCTCACATATTTTTACCACATTTTGTGTAAGCCATTGTTATATTTTCTTTGCTTATTTTCGTATTTTTTTCTAAATTTACCACTTATTACATTATTTCGTGTAATTAGCATTTAGTAAAACTGAAAATAATTTAAAATTGCAAAAATATTTGTCATACACAGTTCAGTTTGACGCACATGCGATGATCACCAGTCATGATGAAAAAAATGTCAAGTCCTGTTATGTGAACAAATGACATACACATGATAGGTAACATTACAATACATTTATTGTTATTTATCCACTTTACTCTTTTTGAATGTACATGAATTTACTGCTTGTTTTCTTTTCAGTATTAGACTCAGACAAAAAACGTAATAATGTTGATGATAACGAACGTCAATCAAATGACGGGTCGCCAAAACGTCAGAAAAGTGAAATTGAAATTGTCGATGATTCAAGTACATATATACATATTGGATTCATATGAATGATAATGAACTATATACATTAAACTTTTCTTATATTTTTATTCACAATTTTTAAAGCTTCGTTATAAACATGAATGTAGGGTAACTATTTTATTTCTTCCAGATGACATTTCGTATAAAGAAAATGAATTGTTTCATTTTTTAAATAATGATCAGAATCTACAAGGTAGAATAATTCTCGGCCGTTATAAATTAACTAAAGAAATAGATTACTCCAGATTAAAAGAAACGATAGTTACACGTGAAATCATGAAAGACCAAGTTCACTACAAGTAGGTATAGTTATTTGATAGTGTAAATCTTTTCCGAATATCTTTTCATATAAAAATAATATTCTAAGATCGAGACATTTTGTTACACAATAAAAACATTTCATCCGAAATAGAAGATTTGAAAAAATGACAACTTTAATTCATTTAAATTTTGTAATAAATGGATTCACTGAATTTCTGAAAATGGTATACATATATTATGTATTTTCAAATTTGAATGAATTCATACCTTTGATATTCAATCCAACTTTGAATCCATTTTTGTTTGTTGGGCATTTACTTTAAGATATGTATTAAGATATGTATTCGATGTTGTTTGTTGAGAAGAGCGGATTGGAAATTTGTTAATAATAAATTTCCATAATTGCCTTTTTATAGGATGTTCTAACCGATTAAATGCAATTTTTATATACTGTCTCGTCGCTTTAGAATATAAAATATGAAACATTATTCGGCTTAGAGTTTTACAAGCGAATACTTTACAAACAGATTTGTTTACAGAACAAGGAAGTTTATTAATTACAATGAATTACAAAAACATTCATGCCTACTTATTATCAAATGTAATTGTTGTAAGAACTGTAATCTTGAACATACACTTTTTCACATATATTAAAAATGTATCGATTCACATGATATTCAATTTAAGTTAACGAATGATTATTCTTCATGAGATGCATTTTCTTAAATATGCTCACAAAATATGCGCTTATCGGCATATTGCCTCATGTCTTTCTCGTATTTTCAATTACTTTTAAGACATTTCATCGCATAATTATGTGTTTTGTCATATAACTTCTGTATTTTATTTCCAATTATGATATTTACATAATTGCTCGTGACAAAATTCTTCTACTCTTTCTCATATTTCTTGACTAATTTTTTATTTTGCAAAAAATTTCAAACACAAGATATTTCAGAAGTTATTAGAGAAGTTGAAACTAGATTTATTGTATTAAACTATAATATATGAAAAAATATATATAATATATGTTAAATAAATATATATGTATATGGATTTAATTAATTATAGATTTTAACGTATAGTTTTACAGAATTCACGTACATTAATGTTTATGCTGTTAGAAGGATTAAAGCAAGTATAGCAATCATATTTTTCAGTGTCTGCTGATTCTTTTTTTACAGAATAAAACCAGAAACGTTTATCTCTATAACGGACCAACTTCTGGAAATTTTTCCAACAGAGGAAAGAGACTTATTTTACGTGCCACATCAAAAGGCTAGTAATAGTAGTATTGTTGTTGGTGCCCGTGGGTGTTTATACAACGCGTACAAATTTGTAAGGAATCAATTAAGGGAAGCCGGGTTAATAACAGGAAAAGAAAATGTGAAATGTGAAGATTTCGAACAAGGTATACATTAAATCATATTTGATAAAATTAAATTATGTCCTATATCTGTCATATTTATTTATTATATTATGTGTAGAGGAAAATACCAATTTTAAGTGTTTGGTCAATCCTATTGATTATGATAACACAGATATTATCAAGCAGTGGGAAGACAGTTTTGCTGAAAGACAAGAGTTGCTGATCCCAACAAGGGATAAAAAAATAAAACCATCATCTTTACAACAATACTTGACAAGCTTTCCATGTCTGCAATTTCCACTGGGGATAACTTTGGTATATATGTTAAATAAATGTATATGTATATGTATATGTATATGTATATACTTATATATATATATATAAGCATGCTTATATATTTGCATCTGCCTGTCTTCCTGTTTTTCACTTTTTATAGTTTTTATATGTCACTTTGTTTTGTTTTATAGCTTCAATCAGATTTTAAGAAAATTTTTTTTAAACATGTTTCGTCCAATCCATTGAATAATCTGCAATTACAGTATTCCAGTTTAATAACCGAGAAATGGGCATGCTATGCCACGAAAGTTGTAAAATTTTGCAAAACTTCAAAAATTAAAGAAGTTCAACAATTTATGAAAGAAAACAACGATATTATTGATAAAGGTACTGTACTGTATACTGTAATAACATTTTATTTATACAATAATTTTGTACTGTATACTGTAATAACATTTTATTTATACAATAAACGGAGCCGCAAATGTTCACGAAGCTATAAGTCGCAATATCGCGTTAAGGAGGTTCAATCATTACTTGTGAGTCAAAAATGCGATTGAAATAAATGTCATTACAGCGATCCCGAATTATATGCAATATTAGTATAATGAATTGTGGATGCTACTTACGTGCTATGTTCTTCGTCAATTATTAGTGTATAGAATATTAACAAACATATACTGGGGTATGAGAGCGTCAACGACTCGGGAATCGCTTATTTGGCCAACATTATAGGTTAGAACTTGTCACTTTGTGACAATAAGCTTTCTATACTCGAAAGCCAACTTAGAGCCTTAATTTTTTAATATGTTTTACATAAACACTTTACACAAATAATCGCAAAACTTGAGCAATATTGACCATATAGTTTTTTTGTAATATTATTCAGAAGTTGACCACTTTAGCATGTACTCTTATGGAGAAAGTCTCTCCGAGGTAGATCATCACTGGTTTAGTACACACTTAGCCAACTTTAGGACTTTGAAAACTCGCATTTGATAGATGAAACATCAAGGATTGTGTTAAGACTTTAAAAATCGGACTTTACCATGTGGATTGAAAGCTTTATCGTCACAAAGTTCAGGTCCCAGCGTAGAATAAGCGATTCCCGAGTCGTTGAGCTCTCATACCCCGAAATATATTTATTAATATTCTATACATTAATAATTGACGAAGAATATAGCACGTAAGTAGCATCCACAATTCATTACACTAATATTGCATATAATTCGGGATCGCTGTAATGACATTTATTTCAGTCGCACTTTTGACTCACAAGTAATGATTGAACCTCCTTAAGAAAATACCGGATTTGAAATTTTTCGTTAACTTTCTGTATAATATGTTTTAAAGTAATATATCTTTCAAGTTAATATTTCACAATAACTGTGCCTTGCAACGGAAAAACATACGTAAGTGCATACGTTTATAATGCCACTTACGTATGTTTTCCTGTTGTACGGCTTACTATAGTCCTATCTTACTCAAAGTAGAACCAATTACGAAACTTTGCTCCAAAGCATGGGTGGTTTCATTTAACATGACACATCGATTGCTTCATTATAATTTGTTTTATTTATTTTTTGGATGTTTGCAAAAGAGCATGTTTTTATTAGTCTACATGAATATGCTTTTTAATTTTAACCGCATGCGTTGATATTATGTTTCTTGCAGGGAATAACAATTGCATATTAGCACTATTTTTGCTTCCACTCTGCGTGACCGTTACAAAATCAATAAAGAAAAAAAATGATCCACCACAAACATTTAACAAATCTTCCATTGCTAAGTCATTTATACTGCATGTTAAGGTGATTACTGATTATTACGCTTTCAATGTGACTGTAGGGCAGGGTCGCCCTGGCGAAAATTAAGAAGCTTTATAAAGCGTTGACAACCGTTCAATGAGGGTTTTTTGAGAGTTTATACGCTTTCAAACTTTATAAGAACGCTTACACAACGCCGTTGGATTTTGAACGCTTCCAGAACGCTTATAAAATGCTGTATATAACGTTTCATGAAAGTTCTGAAATGCTGAGGTAACGCTTTTCAGAGAACGCTCAGTAAACGTTGCGTGCAGAGAGTTTGCTGTCAGATTTTTCAAACGTTTAGCAAACGCTTTTCCCAACGCCGTAAGACAAGCGTTTTTACTCCGTTCAGCAAACGCTCTTCCGATGGCGAATTGTAGAGGCGCAGTGAACGTTTTGTAAGGCGTTAACGCAAACGGCTTGGAGACGCCTAAGAAACGCTTTTTCCGACTCCGTAACACAAGCGTTTTCTCTCCGTTCAGCAAACGTTCTTCTAACAATGCCGCTAGGCGGCGTATCTTTCTCGCATTTAAAATACATCCAGCTGCGTATATAAGCAGACTCCCTGCGAGGCGAAAAGCAGATTTAACATTTAACGCTCTTTACGCCGTTTCTTCTAACGACAAGAGTAAACGTCCGTTAAGCTCAATAGAGGCTGCACGCAGTTTCCAATGATGAAAGCAAACGCTTTCGACTTATTAAAGGCTTAACAGAGGATCTCTAAATGTTTTAAAAACTCTCAGCAAGCATCATACGTCATGTAAACGTTGTGCAAACTCTCAAAAACGCTATATACAAACGCCTTTCAAACGCTGCAGCGTTTGCAATTTCTGCTCTACGAACTCTCTACTGACTGTTTCTAAACTTTCAACGAACTTCCGCTCATGTAAGCGCTGTGCAAACTCTCAAAAACGCTATATTCAAACGCCTTTCAAACGTTGCAGCGTTGCAATTTCCGCTCTACGAACTCTCTACTGACCGTTTCTAAACTTTCAACAAACTTCCGCAAACGCTCACGTAAACATCAAACAAACGTTTATGAAACTTCTCATTTTCGCCAGGGCGAATAGCCCCTGACACTTTCCGGCGGTTTTTTAGCCGGACCAATATTTAAAATGTTACATATTCCATGAATACGTAATTGACCAAATACGAACTTTTATCTTTCAGTAGTTTATTATAGAAAATCTAATTTCAATATTCACTCTCTACGGGACGAAGGTACTTATTCAAATTTGATCAAATTTAACATCAAATATTCATGCAAGTACATAATACATTTAATTACTTTTAGCAGGAATATATAAATCCAGTCTCTGACTATATAATTTGCAATAATTAATTGTTAATTTTATAAACTCATTTCCTGTTTAGTAGTTTTATATCATTTTGCCTCACTATTTGCGTAATATACTATTATCACGAATTTGTAATTCAATGTATAATAGAATCTTCATTGAATTTTCTCGCCTTGTCACGTATACAATTTATTAGTATTATCTTTAAAATATATTTTGGTCTTATAATAAAGCATTAAAAATCAAAAATTTTTTTTTTCAATTTCCAGGGCTATCTTACACTTTCTTTCAATAACCTATTTTAGTCCTTATTTATATCTGTTTATATTTCTCTTACGATATGTTAATTTTTTTAATGTACATTTTGTAGGTGTGATAATAGTTTTAACAATATTACAACTTTTTTATATTCATATTTATACCACTGTTCATTAACTTATTAACGAAAAATGAAAAATGTCAAGGGGGTATCTTCCTCTCCAATATAACCCAGTATTTTGTACCTTATTACGTAAACAGTCATCTCATTTAGTATTTTTCTTGCAGGATCCAAGCAACTTAAACTCCGAAATAGAAGAATTTCACCAGTGGTTGCAATTGAATGATATCCCTGATTACCCGTACGTCGTATTTTGTGGCGAACTGAACAATATATTACAATCCTATGTTGTGCTAAAAAAAGAACATTACGCATTCAAAAACCCTCTACAAGCAATTGAAAGTTGTTTTCATTGCCATATAGCGTTGCATTCGTTCCCTCGTTTAACAGATTATGTCTGGCAAATTGTGCAAAAATTGATTTTTGGAATTTATAATTTTGTTCCTAAAAAATGTGCTATAGCCGTCACTAAATTTGTCGTAGAAATTAATAAACTTTAGTATTACGATTATCAGGTAGATTTTTATATTGTTGCGTTTACTAATTTGAAGATAAGATGGATTCAAACATATTAAATTATATTATAACATTTTTTTTGAAACTTTACGCTGATCCCAGTCTTCCCAGACAAATAGTTCAAATTGTAATAGATTTTGTGAGTACCTTTATTCGTAGTATTTACTTACCATCTTTAGAAAATGAGATATTAGAAATACTACGCAAAGAAAATGTAACGAACTCACTTTTAGAAACAGAAATACAAAAATGTTTTCATAAATATAAGATGGTATTCGACGGCGTAAAAACAGAATGGCAGCGATTTTCATTATTACGAAATGACGGTTTTGTAAATTACGAAATGTTCGTGATTGGAGAAACCTTCAGAAGCAAAGCAACTGAAAATGATATGATATATGTCCCGGAGACAATGTACGGAATACACGTTCCATTACGCCACACTTTAAAGATATTTTTAGAAATACCCGGATTATTAAATGAAATAATACAGCATATACAAAATTTAAAAAAAGAATCAAACATCATCACAAATATTATGCAGGCGAACTTATGGTTAAAAAAATATTCACATGAATGTGTTGAAATGTGATGAAATAATTCTCCCTTTTTTTTTATTCTTTGATGAATTGGAAGTGGGCAATCCTTTGGGTAGCCATGCCGGAATAAATAAATTCGGTGCTGTTTACGCTTATATAGCATGTCTTCCGGAACGCATAGCTTCGCAACTGAACAGCATTTTGTTTTCGACTCTGTTTCATGTTGATGATAAAAAAAAGTCAGAAAACAACAAAATATTTAAAACACTCATAAAGGAAATAAACTTCATCCAAAGTACTGGAATTGCCATCAATGTAAACGGTGTGTCAAAACAAGTTAAATTTCAATTAGTGCTAATACTAGGTGACAACTTAGGTTTGAACAGCATATTCGGCTTTGTAGAATCTTTTATTGCAAATCATTATTGCAGAATCTGTAAAGTATCATCTAATTCAGCTGGTTCATTATCACTCGAAAATAGTGAAGAACTTAGAACGCGTGAGAACTATGAAAAGGATATGGAAAGTAAAGATGTATCAACAACCGGAATAAAAGAACCATGTGTGTTTCATGAAATACAAGGTTTTCATATAACTGAAAACGTGACTGTTGACGTTATGCATGACGTCTTCGAAGGCGTCTGCTTTTACGTTCTGCAATCGCTGATACATACGTTTATTTGTAAAAAAAAAGTATTTTTCAATAGATTTTTTAAATTCAAGAATCGAAAACTTTCAGTACGGTTATACTGAAAATTCGAACAAACCACTACGAATTAAAAGAAAATCCTTGGATGAAATACAATTAAAGATGTCTGCATCTGAAATGCTATGTTTCGCCCGGTACTTCGGATTAATAATTGGAGATCAGATTCCGAAATATGATGAGCACTGGCAATTTTACAAATACTTAAGGCAGATAATTGATATCGTAACATCTCCTCGTATTGTACATGCCGATATCAAATCATTGCAAAAATTAATAGAAGATCACAATAAGTTGTATGTCACACTCTATGGAACATTAAAACCTAAATTTCATATTCTCCTTCATTATCCTAGAATTTTATTTAATAACGGCCCTTGTATTCACTTTTCGTCTATGCGATTCGAAGCGTTTCATCGCCGAATAAAATTAAGCGCACAATCTACCAGTTGCAGTAAGAATTTGTTGAAAACAATAGCAATAAAACAAATGCTTCAGATGTGTAATACAATACACAATCTGAAACGTGAAAATGTTGAAACATTTGATTGTAAGACCGAAGAACATTGGAACAAAATTGAAATTAGCGGTACTGTGTATAAAATTGGTGCCTTTATTGTTATTAATATAGAAGACAATGAAAAAAAATTTGGGGAATCACACAAATTGTAAAAGCAAATCGTGACATCATATTTCATACGAATGTATTTACAGAAATTTCATTTGATGATCACGTTCACGCTTACGTTGTTAATAATTATAAAAAAGAAACAAAAATAATAAAATATACAGATTTATCCGTCACCATACCTTGCTTATCCATTGTTCTAAACAATATTCATTTCATTGCTACGCGATACATTTTGTAATCTCCAAAATTTATATATTTGTAATGCAATAAAAATGGTTTTGTAATATTATGTACCACGAAATGTGATCAAATTGTATACCGCAGTGTATGAAGGTGGAATACTTATGTTCGGTTAAATGATTTTTACAGAAACTTATATTTATTTATATTCCTCTCCTGACTTATTGTTAGCTAAATCCACGCACGAAAAGACCTTCCACCACCACGCGTGGAGCGAAGAGAATTCGACGTGACAAAACCAAAATATACTTTTCTAATATTCCTGAAAAAACAAAAAAACGGAACTGATACGCTGCTAAAAAAAAATCTAATCCATAAGCGCACCTCATTTCGCCACGTGTAGCGAAAATATCCATTCAGGCAAATTTCATATTGTTGATACATTTTTCGAAGAAAACCAAAGAGAGGGGAATAAATAATTCATTTATAAGATATCTCAAAATTTTGTCAATTTTGAATTCGGCGCAGTGTGATAGGATTGTTCTTTCGAGGTTATGTGCTTAGAAAATCTCGACAATTTTCATTTTATTTTGCGTATTTGTATAATAATTTATAAATATATATTTATATAATCTCTTATATTTATTATTTCGTTCTTGCAATTTCACTAAAAATTTACAACTATTTAAAATGACTTATGTCACTTATGCGAGGCAGAAGTCTTCCCTTGATTCGGGAATGTTAATTTCTTCACGGTTTGGGACAGTTACTCGCGCAACTTTGAGGAAGCAGGCATCTCGACTGTGGTAGGAAAGTATAGCCTTGAATTTAAGAACATTACCGACATTTTCGCGCGTCAGATGCCTCCCCGTGATTCGGGAAAGTTGCTCTCTGCAATGTTTGGGACAGTTACTCGCCCAAATTCGAGTCGGCAGTCTACTCAACTGTGATGTGAGAGCAGCTTTACCATGCAAAGTGCAGCAGGCCTCTCATAATTTTTTCCGTGTACGACTGCATGTACTTGTTGTTGGCCTGCGCGTTTATGTTCGAACATTGACTCAGGCCGCCGTGAATACCGCGTTCGATGAACATGACCATGTCAATGTCGGTGAGCAGTTCGAAATTTACGCGAGTATGTTTCAATATGGCGTCCCACGTGAAACCTGGCAAAGTGTAGTAGTACGCGGGATCGAGTCCATAACTCGTGATACAACTGTCGTGGAAATTTTCAAACGCGTCGGCCAACAGCAAGACATCGGTTTTCAGGTATAGATCGCTGTATTCGCCCAGGGTTCGAACGGAGAATCCATCGATTGCACGTTGATCACCGCTTTTTTCGATTTAATTTCTTGCGGTAAATTGATGTAACATCCCGCGCGCATAGGATTGTATTTGTTCACGTTCACTGTCAAATTGAGTATACGCGACAACGCCCACCCACTGTCGCGTTCCTGAAACTCTTCGAGGGACGATAAAATAGGCTCGATAACGTGTCGCTTGTACTACTCGCGCAGATCGGACCGATCGGACGAACGAAAGAGTTCATAGTTTCTCGTGTTGACACTTTTATTTGTACGTTTGTCACCCGTCACAAACTCGCCGTTGAACACTGTGTTTATCTTTACATTTGCGTGTCTTTGCATGACGTTCCGCACACGATCGAGTACAATGACTTCAGCATCTTTGAGAAATTTTTGCGGTTCGATGTGATTGATATTTATCACCGCACCGATCAATACGCGGCTTTCGAACGCGGTATCGATCTCTCGCCAAACGAGTCTTTCCGCGTTACCGTCACTACTAGTGCCCGCCGCGTACTCACCGCCGATATGTACGAACCGTCTCTGTAATAGAGTCTTCGCACCTTCGAGTCGCGCGATTCTTGCCACTAAAGATTGTCTGTTTCCCGGATTATCTGTTTTGCGGATTGAGAACCGCGAACGTTTGGAACGACAGTCTTTTTTGAGCCGCTCAATAAACTCCTCGCATCACTGTGCCCATGCAAAATATTCGCCCAGGTAGCAAGGTAGCAATTTGGTCGGATCGTTCTAACAGGTCGCGTTCCGTTTTATCGGGATGTTCTATTTTTTATACTGTCTTTTTCACGCACTATTTTTTTAGATTACGTCACATTCGTCGATGAAGCACTTGCACTCGATCACACGCTGAACAATATCGTATGTAACGTTGAATGTCATAGTGCATATCCATAAAATGATTAGGACTGAAGTAGGGAGCATTAAAGTAATTAAGTTTCCAATTATCAATATTATCACGGTCACGTTCATAAGTTCTTTCAAGCATCAATAGATGATTAGGATTATTGATACGGCCAGGGTACATATACATACGTACCGAATTGTTCATCACCACCAATTCAACGTACTTCCCAATACCTGTATGAATCTTAATGTATGTTGCTTCATAGAGGTTTTGATAAATTTTAGACGCCCAATAGCAATAGTCAACAATAGTTTAATATAATACGGCACAACGTCACCACGACGAGCTTCACGTGATTCTTCCTCGCTAACGCACTCGTCCCGCAACCGTCGATACACTTTCCGTCTCACGTTAGAATCCCAGTCATAAGGAGAATTGGTATTGGTAACGACTATTTGTCTAGCAATGCGGTGACCGGTTCCGCGTATATCTAGTTTGCGATTGCAAAGAAACTGCACCGGTGATATTCGTCGCACATCCGTCAATTTCACTCCTTGATCTTCTTTACGCAAACCATCGGTGACATCTGTTGTAATTTCTTCCATTATTAAATCATCCACAGATTTTGGAGGCTCTACAGATTTCTTTTCAATTATCCACACCATGTTGCACACGTTATATATAATGTCACACTCGCGATAATGTTTTTTTTTTCTTCATTTTGTGCAAATCGGGCACATGTTGCACGGCAATATTTGATACATAGTAGTACTGCAATTTTTGCAAAATCGACCATTTATCACATTGTACGGCTCGGTTACATGTTTTCGAGTAGCATACATGTGCTCAGATTTAGTGTCTGCAATAGCAATTATACACAAAGTACACACGATATATGAACCATCAATATAATATAAGTAAATGGCGCAACACTTTGTACGTCCATTTAGCGCTAAAATTTCCGAACGTGACACTGTTTTATTAATAACTTGCGGTTATCGTCTTCATCGCTGTTTAAGTGCTGTCGGATGACAACGGACGATCCTCGTCGGATGAATCTACATCCATTATTGCTTCGAAATTATTGTCTATCTCCATATTTTTTCATTGTTTTGAAAAAATGTTTTCTTTATATCGCCCACTTGACACAAAAACTTCAGCCTCAAGTATAAACTTTTAAGAGCCGCGATAATGTTTTTTTTATTGTGTGCAAATCGGGCATATATTACATGGAAATTTCATATATGTACAACGCTTCATGACACTTTGAGCAGGCGCGGAAATGCATCGTACGGCGTAAATCAACGAAGTGTTTTCGGACAGCGTACATGTGCCCGATATCAAGGTCCGATAGAGCAACCATGCCCGAAAAACATAGTGCAATTGCACCACCCGTTGAATAATAAAAGCATATTACGCACTGTTTCGTACGTAAATTTAGTGCAACGATTTCCGAACGCGACACTATTTTATCGATGACTTCTATATGATCGTCTTCATCACTAAAATAATTACTGTCGTCCGTTAACGCGCGATTCTCGTCTACATCCTGTGACGTTGCGGTCCGCCGCTTCGTGGCAGCGCCCCGCCGCCGTCACAAGGCGCGTAATTTCGCGCCCACGGACAGACCAGAGAGGCCACGGCGAGATCTCCAGGGGCCAAAAATTTGATCGCGTTTCCGCCTCTTGATTCTTTTCTTTATTTTTATGTAATTATAATACGCGCGGCGCCTCACCCACCCTACGAGGAATCTCCGAGGGAGTATCAGGGAAGGAGATGTCCGGGAGGACGAGGACGAGGAGAGATGGTGAGCGCGGAAGCGGCGAGGATCGCGGGACGGCGAGGGCAACGCGGCAGGCGTACGGCGCGAGCCAGCGACGGACGAGGCCGCCGAAAGCGGGGCCTCAGGCGCCCGGGGGAACCCGGCCTCAGCAAATCTATCTCCCCGGGACACCGACCCACGGGGTGGCTGGCCAGTACTCCGGAGTCAAACAGGAGACACACCGGCCGGGGCGAAATCCCGCCCGTCGCCCAGGAACCAAAAATTGAGGAGCCGTTACGCCGCCGAGGGACCGTTGCACGCCCCCGAAGGATCCCCTTGCGACGATCCTGCGCCGGGATACCGCGAGCTTGCAAGCTCGCTCCCGATTGGTCGGCACGCCCCGCAGGAAGGAGGTGCCGCATCGATTCCGCAATCGAGCGGATCTAGCGCGACACTTTCTGGTCGTCCGTCGGTGCGTGCGAACGCGGAAGTAAGAGCCGCGATAGCCGTGATAATTGAGAGTACGTTCCACGTTGCGATTTGCGCTAGAAGGAGGACGACGAGGAACCCCAGGAGGAGGCATTTCGCCGGTGAGGTTGCCCGCAAGTAAATTATTGATCATGTAAAGCCACGATACCGCCCTCCGGGTCGCGCTCGCTCGCAATTACATTCGGTAACCGGCGGCATGTGCCGACAAAGAGTTTAGGCGATCGATACCGAGAGCGAGGGGCCTTGGAATGGTATCGCGGCCGTGGGATTATTATCGAGTCGCGGAAAGCTTCTGGAGATCGCGATCGACGTGTCCGCGGATTTCATATTGCAAGTTCACCGCCTCGTGTAACCTTAGAGTTTGCGAACGCAAGACTATTGCGCGATAATTCGCCCGGTCGGGACGCAGACCGTACACGCGGTAATGGCCGCGTCTAGAATGTTCACCAATAGGTGAACACGCGAAATATCGCGTGTCGAGATTTTTCGCGTTGAAGAGTCGCGTTCCGACGATGCTCGCGTCCGGATCATTCGCGTTAGATTGTAATTCGCGTTCGGTCATCCTTCGCGTTAGCTTTAGTGCGTTACGTTATGATTCGCTTCGGAAATGTTACTCATGTTCGGTGGGCCCTTGCGGTAGGAAAATGTCGTGCGGAGAATATTAATCGTTTGGCCGTTTCTTGCGCTACAGTGTATGATTCGTGTTGGATTGCTATTGCGTTCCGTAGGATTCGCGGGAAATTGCGTATGTTCGCGTTCATTATTGCCTCTGGCGTGGATGTACTCGCGGGAATTCCGTACTTTCGCGTTAGCTACGGTGTATCGCGTCATGACGAGGGCCTCTGCTCCTCTTTCTTCGCGTTGAGAACTTGCTGACAACCGCGTATTGCGTCGGGCATTACTCGCGCTGTAATTATCGCGTGCGTTAGAGTATGATTTGCGTTAGAGTAAGATTTGCGTCAGATTAAAATTTGCGTTAGATTAAGTTGCGTTAGACTAAGACACCCGCGTTAGAATTAAACATTGCCTGGCGACAGAACATCTGTACGGCTCGGGCGTGGCATTCACGCGCTTCGGGCGTGACCCACAACTATTTCGCGTTCCCTTACGTTATTATTATTTCGCGTTTACTCCGATTCTTTATGTTCGGCTGTGTCTTTCGCCGATCAACCCTGTTAGCGATAAGTTTCACTATTATTACTGTTCTCCGATTCATTACCCGCGCACTCCGCGCGCCCCTTGCAATTTAACGAAACTTTCTGTTTATCTTGACGCCCACGCTACTAGCGTTGTTTAATTTCTTTTCTGGCGTCCGCGTTGTTATTCATTACTTGATTGCGGCTTAATGACGACCGCAGGCAGAATAAACGTTGTTGACTTAATTCAAATGATCTGAATTCGTGCTTTCGTGTCACCCCGCCGAACATCGCGCTGCCCTCCTATCAACCCCGCCCTCACTCCTTAGGTCGAGCTGGCCGATCTCTCACACGCCGGATTAATTACGTTTGGCGTTACGTTTGGTTGAATTTTTCGGGACTCTTAGTGGACGCGAGTTACGCGTCTGGCTCCCAACATTTAATTTCGCGTTGAATTTTCGGCCCGTGTGAGAGACTCGTCGGAGAGGCCTTCCACCTTCCTCTCCTCCCCCCTTTTGATCCGGCACACGCCCCGGACCGCTCCGGGAGTGAAAAAGCCGTGACAATCCATATCGAAATTATTATTGTCTCCTTTATCGTAAAAAATATTCCTCTGTATTGAATACTTGACACAAAAAAACTTCACCCCCGAGTATAAATGTTCGCGTTGCGAAAGCTAGCCGAAGACTGATCCGCAAGATGTGGATCCATAATCATCCTGGCGACAATGGATGCTATGCGTTTGTATAATTGTGTAATTGTATAATTAGACATATTTTGTTTATGCATTCCAGCAGCTGGACATCGGCGCTCGCTTTTTGTAATATGCCACGCTATAACCGAATACCGCCGCGACGGTTAAATCGTAATCAGCAGCGGCTCTTTCTAGAAAAACATGAAGAGGACAACGGTTAAATCGTCATCGGTGAAAAATTTTTATCAATTGTTTACCTCGGCTATTTTATCTTTAAACCGTCATCGGCGCTCGCTTTTGTAGTGTGAGACGCCGTAACCGAATGGCGGCTCGCATATTCTAGAAAGGTGAGATCTTTGCAGAGACAAGCTATTTTGTTTATATTCACCGATAAAATTCCAGCAGCCGAACGGCGCTTCGTTAGCCTTTGTAATACCCCGCGCCGAAAACGCAAACGCCCCCCCCCCCCTCGGACCCCTTCGCCCTAGAACGCGGACATCTACCCCCCCCCCCCCCCCTCGGCCGAACGGCGACGGTACCCCTTGTCAACGATATGTTTATCAATATTCAATAAACAACATGTTCCGACGCGCTCGCCGAAACCCCCTTCCCCAACACCCCCTTGCCCTCAAGTCCCCCCTGCCCCGCTTCCCCCTCAGAGCACCCGGGGCAGAGCCCACTATATTCCTACTTAGGCATTTAAGGATGTATGGGTGATATCTCAAAAGCATTACCAAAAATCTAAAAATTTCATAGATTGTTCTATTATTACGTCTAAGTATCTGTGTAAAATTTTAGCACAATTCTCTTACTGGTTTAAAAGTTATTGTAATTAAGGATGTATTAGAGGTATTTCAAATATATTCAGAAAGTGCTCTAAATTGTTTCTAAATTAAATTAAAAATACTCTGTAAAATTTTGAAGTTATTTAAGTTTAAAGTTGATAAAATTAACATTATCCTTTATAGAGAATCGACACTTTGCTGTAAATATAAATAAAATATAAATAAACCATTAAGATATTTCTTAAACTTTTTTTATGTGTAAAACATACATCATTGATATTGTATTTTAAGTTTCAAAATTTTTTACCACAAAAAAATTTTTTTAATTGTTTAAACAATACTAATTATTTAAATAACAAAAAATCATACTCAAACTGTTAACGGTAATCCCTTCTAACATATAAAAAATTTTGAGTTGTTTGACATACATGCAAAGTTTTTTTTTATTGAAAGTTTAACTTTTAGCAAGGACTGTACGACACATACATCCTTAAATATTAAATGTAAATATTATTATGCTAGTAAGTAAGGTTTTTAATGTAAGACTTTTTTAGATAGAAAAGCATATGTATAGAACGGTAATTTCTATGCATTACATTTGCGAATTTTAGTTTTTATGTTTATAAATATTTATTTAATTAATTATATTTGCAATCTTTATATATTTATAAATTTTAAATATATATGCATATATAGGGTAGACCGGGGTACGTTGTCACACATTTTGTTCAATATTTTTTGTATTTTTTACATTTAATATTTGAGAGTACTTTGATATGCCAAAATTTCAAGTAAACCCTCAGCTTCAATTGGACAGTATCGAATTTTGTGTGATTGTTACTCTACAGTTGTTACATAACAATAAATAACGACAGGTCGCTTGTGACAACGTGCCCCGATCACGGGGCACATTGTCACATCAAATGTAATTGCATGCAAAATGTTATCCAAACTGTATTCAACGTAAATATCAATATATTATAGTGCGCTGCAATGTAAAAAAGTAAAATCCTTCACAGAAACATTTATTTTATTTCAAAAAAGTACAAAAACCATGAAGTTTTCGTCTTAATCTAAATAAAAGAATTCCACTCGAATGTGCAACTTATTGATACACATTTAACAGCAAGACAAATTACTTCTAGATCAACTACTGCGGCTCTCGCAGTTTTCCGTTTGTAGGAGCGCACCATATCCCAATTGCACCTATGACATTAAAATTCGTGACAACGTGCCCCGAGGGCATTTTTTTACTCCAAACAGCCTCATGGCCGACACGTTTGAGATATTCATAAGGTTAGGTATTGCACGGTATTGCGCGGTAGGTAAAAGTACATACTTTAAGATAATATAAAGGTCTATTTTGAAAAAACATAAGCTTCATGTCCAGTACGTTGAATATTAGACAATAAAATTTTACTTACGGTCGCAAAAAACTTTCAAGTTGATTTTACGTCAACACAGCTGGAGCAATCTCAACACTGTAAACATACCAAAGATGGGCATACACTAACACGTTTTGGGAATAACGGGTGTTGTCCTCCGATTATTAGTTTTTTAAATAAAGCCGATGTGACAACGTGCCCCCTGTGACAACGTGCCCCGGTCTACCCTATATTGCGACGCTTTTTCCCCCGATCTCGCTATCCAGGGGAGGGCTATCGTGGATTAATAGAACGCGCAATCAGATACTCGTAATGCAATGGGCGCCAGGTGCAATAAGTTGCACTACCGTACGATACGTAACCTTGAAACCGCCTTCCCGAACTCAGTCGGTTCCAATGGCGTCTGATTCTCCAGCAGCGATGTCCAGGAGGCCGAGCCAGGGAGCAGCTACCCGTGAAGCAACGCCGGGGCGTGAAATAATAAAAAGCAAAGCGGAGTTAAAATCTATCCCTTCCAAAATACGATCCTCTACTCCTATTCCAGAAGGAGACTCACAAAATACCAGTCTAGATGCAACGACCATTTCAATAGACGGCAGCGATGACACACCGCCAGACGTGGATCAGCTGATAGCAGCCAGTCAGCTGATGGCTCCGGTAGAAGGAGAGATCCAGTCAGCCAGTCAACAGCAGGACTAAAGGTAGACGAAGTCTGTAAAGAAGAAAAGAGACATTATAGTGTAAGAGTATTGATGTAAAAACGATACTTACCAGAGTGTGACAATTAGTCATTTTTATAACAGTTTATTTTGATATCTTTATCGAATAATCACTAACTCTTCCAAACAAGTTATATTAAGAATAATATATAGAGAGTTTGATACGTAGAATTAAGGTTATATTTTGACATATGTGCGTAACACAGTTATGATTAAAGATAGTAACGAATGGCAATATTCACTATATTATATGTGACATTTATGAAAGCGATGCCATTATGAACTGCTTTACGTTCTTTTATTATATTTTATTCTAAAAGAGATAATCTCGTTATTTTGTTATTTTACTAGAGTGAGTAAATAAACTATGAGATGCGTTGATATGATGGGATCATATTTTGATACAGTATTACGGAAATTCATTAAAATGATTAAAAGTGTGATAATTAAGTAAGAGAGAATTACCTGTGATCCTATGACGCCAAATAAGCAGATTTGATTTATGTTATAATAATTTTTCGATTATTTACATTTCGAAGCGAGATCCTTTAATTTACGTAATAATGCGAAATAAACGTTATATTCACGTTCTTTGGGACCAAAGGAACACACCTATATGGTTTGTCCATCGAAAAATACATTAATTAATTTTGACACATGTCAAGACCGAAATTTGAAATAATGGTCCGATCGCGATGCAAAGCGATTCATTAGTTTTATTAGAGCCTAAGGAACCGGAATATGGCGTAAAAGGGGGAAAAAACACCCTTATTTTAAGTTTTTACTCCGAAGGGGTAACCTTTTTATTTATTATGCGATTTCAATTTTTAAGATTTTATTTCGTTCTTAGAGACCCCAGGAACCTACCCATATGGTTAAATATCAATATTTTGCGATATTATAGATTTTCACCTGAACAGGTGCACTTTTTAATTAAGCGTCTGATTGACTCGACAATAGTCTTAAAATGTTCCTGGTGACTCCTAGAAGCGACCCATGTAGTTTGTTTATCAAATTTTTTATTATTTCAATTTGTTAATTAACCAGATGAGCTTTTTAATTAAGCCGAATTACGATGTTTTGACGATAGAAATGGGATCCTGGTGATCCATAGAAACGACCCATATGGTTTGATTGATGAATTTCACTTTAATTCGATTTGTTAATTAAGAAGGTGAGATTTGTAATTAAGGCGAATTATGATGATTCAAAGTTATGAGCGTGATCCTAGGGATACCTGGAAAGAGAATCTGACGTTACTTTTACAAATTTCACAATAGTTTAAATTTTTACTCCGAAAGGTCAAAACTCGTAATTATTAACTTTTTGTGTTTTTTATGATTGAATATCATTTAGAGGGGTACTCTAAAGATGCCCATAAAGAAAAAACTTTGATTTTCCCAAAAATACGAATTTTCACCGGTTGACATGAAATTGTTAATTAAAAGATTTTGTGAGATATTACGATAGATTTCGAGTCTAAGGGACACTAGAAACCCAAAAATAACGTTTGTTTGTAAAATAAACCATTATTTAAATAATTCATTAATTAGCGTGAAAATTCGTAATTTCGATACTTATTCGAATTATTCGTCTGCAATACGTTCCTAGCAATGCGCCGGAACAATAATAATATTATTTTATACGATTTTCATCGGAATGATGAATTTATTAATTAAGATTAATTATACTTACCTATACTTACCTGTTGGATCCTGTGATGTCCCACGATGAAGGCCAAGTACCTGAAAATAAAAAGAAATGTTATTAAACATAGAAAAACATAGATTACGGTAATCTGTGATAATTAATAATAAAGAAA
>JASTWK010001448.1:0-33985 GCA_030770225.1 Temnothorax unifasciatus
ATTAATACTGAGTATTAAATTGAACTGAAAACGTTAATCTGTAATAGTGTATACTCACTACAGCGAATATTTTTTGTACTTTTATTGTATTGTATGCAACTATCACCCAGAGTGATTTCTTGAGTTTCCAACTCGCTAGAAAGAAAAAAAATGTTTTTAACATTGAAGATATTTAAGCACACTAGTTATCTGTAATTGATATACGACTGGTAACTGAAAATAGGAATTCACTTGTTACACATATATTATAGAGGTTATTTTATTTATCATTTGCAAGTGTATCCTAGTTCTAATGACGAGCAGTGGTCCGTAGCATGCTTTTACAGAAGTAATCCCTATTTTGTTCTTAAAATGGCAAAACAGCATAATTTTCTGCTTTACATACTTAGAAATACTGAGCTCCGACAAACAAGCAATAGCACGAGACGTGTCCTAATAAAACTACAGGCGCGGGAAAAACAATGCAACAATTTAAATAAAACGAATCGTACAGCATCTAAAGATAAACTTTTAAGACAATCTTAAATATAAGATCTGATTATGAATACCGGCCATAATCAACTACATAAAACGAAATCAAGTCTTACCGACGTCTTATCGACATGTTATCGATGTTAGTTTTAAATGTCTAAAATATCCATTTCTACCAATGCCGATTAACTTTAACCTCGGTTCAACTAACTTTTTATTCATGTCTAATTTTAAGAATTAGATAAAAAATAAATATTACTGGCCTAATTTACACCGACCATTTGGTACGCGTACCATACCATATATTCGTATCAAATCTGGATTTACACCGGCATAACCAGAGATTTAATACGGATATAGTACTATTTGGTACGCGTATTAAACGGACGGTGTAAACTAGTCCACTGAAATTTTGAGCACATCAGCAGCTAATATCTATCAACATCTAGAGAGACATTTTGAATTTAATCATCAAGATGTTGTACAGATGCCAGATAATTTATAACCAAATTTCATTAAATTAACTAAATTTCGTACACGTAAATTGCATACACAAAATTCATTTAAGTCATAAGTCATCGATAGAACTCTTTGGGGAGAATCTACCATAAAAAATTGATTTTTTCAAAAATAGATTTATTAGTTATAAAAAAATACAAATTCTAAATATAAATGCACGGCCATATCTATGTAAATCCATTTAATGTGATGGTCACAACGTATCGTAATACGTAAGTACTTATAAGTATGAAAATTTCAATTATACATATAAATAAATTACGTTGAATCCTTGTTCTAAAAACTTTTGATCGTTTAGTGTTAACAAATTTAGAAATCCGACAATTTTTTATAATGCTGTCCTTATTTTATTCCTTTTTCCACAAAGGTCGATTTATCTAATAACTCATAACATGTATATAAAACTCATATAAATTATAAACAATATAACTCATATAATTTTTTGACTAAATATATATTTATTTTATAAATAACTTGGAATTTTTTCAATCCTGTTATAAAACAAGGATTCAACGTACGTATATTCTTCACAATAGCGATTAAAAGTAGAATTAGCTATGACAATCACGCGATTAATAATTGGATACATTAGTCTTTGGTAAGATTCTATGGCAGTGTTTCATTTTCCTACCAGCGCGGAGGAGTCGACGGTACAGCTTGCTGATTAATTAAAGACGGTCCACTACGTAGCACTACTTACCTCCAAGCAATGAGAGGTGCCAAAGGTCTCTCGGTCAATCTCTGATAATTTCTCTCCAGCTCCCGCTGATAATCCCGCTGATCGGGACTAATCAGATTCTTATTGCGCCGCAAAGCGTCGAGACACTTTTTCTGGAAATCTTTGAAACACAAACGAAGCTTGTGCTGCAATCTGGTCGGCTGCGCATTTTGTTCGCGCAAATCGGAAAGAAACACGATCACTACTTCAGTGGATCCTTGATTAACTGTCGTGCCAATGCAACCTTGAAGGACTATTTGCAGCATCTTTGCGTCAGGTGGTTCTTGAGCGGTTGCAGCAGCCACCTAATTAAGATTGTAATATGTAATATATTAAAAATGTATTACATGTGTACTGTAAAAATATTAAGATGTGAGAAATCGATCAATACCTCGGCAGTCTTCTTCTGTATGTTTTCAATTGCCACTTCGATGGGACTCAGGACTATCTGTTTTCGAGCCACAACTCGAATTCTGGTTTTCAGATATGGGAAATGTGTCGCCACCGTTAATATAGTCTTCCATTTACACTGTTCACGTAATTCACTGTGAGCTTTGCCACCAGGAGTAAAAGGTGTCGCATAAACAAATCGTTCTAAAAACAAAAGCCATTATCGAAACAAATTGTTAATTACTGTATATATAATTAATTACTGTTATCACAAAATAATATTTTGTCTAAATCAATACTCACTTATGTTGAAATTCCGATGGAAAACTGTAAGTCTGTGTCTATAAGCTCGTGTGCTTCAAAGTACGGCTCCACGTAAGTGATATGTACGTAAGCTTTGTCCGGTTCTAGCTTGCTAAGATCTACAGGATTCGAATCCTTTATTATAACTATATTCTCCGCGCCGAATCTCTCGGCATAAAAGTTCTCGAGTCTCGAGAATATTTCGGGAGTTTTGTTAAAGTTGGCTCTTTGTAAACAAACTCTTCGCCGGCGAGATCGCCGAATCTGGCGCCATAGAAACCAACTCTGAAGTACGTTCCGAAGACACGCTTGCCAGCCAATTGTTCCACACGCGTATATGCCTCGTAAAGTTTACTAAAAAAAAGTTCGTACATTCCAGTTGCGTGAAAAGAGCTAGCCGCGTGCTCCAATAAACCCGCCAATCCACTTTCTGAAAAAATCAGGGCTTAAGCAAAGCCCTTTTTCCCCTCTGGTTAGTACGTCATCGCCGACGGCGCTCTCCTCTAAAGCGTTCGGTGTTACGGCATTCAAAGCAACGGCTCCTACGGGCCGACCGCCGCCACCAGGTTCGAGTAGATGAAGATATTCCGCTACCAGAGCGGCACTGTGCACCAAACACATTGCTTCTTCCGTGTGATTTTTCCTTTCCATGTGCTGCTGCGCCATGTTTGCGAGCCAAGTCAGGCGAAGATCAGACGATCCTTGATAAACCTTGGCGATTCTAAACAAAATTTAGATACATCCCTTAGCTCGTTATGTTTACTTTGAGTACCACGTCACTCAGATCTGAGCTCATAAGTTCTCGCAGGGGCCCTATCACCCATCTATGGGTGATGATTTTATTCACTCAAGTAGAAACGATTTCGTTACTTATAAATATATTGGATAAAACCTTATTTTTTCAGTGCATTAAATATATATTTAAAACAAAACTATCAAAAATTCACTCTTGGGCCCCGCAGAGATCACGCTCGAAATGTGCTTGGCACTCGAAGTGTTTAAGTCAAATTGTTTGCTAAGATTCAGAAATCTTACCTATACATTAGATCCAAGAGCATTTCAGATTGAATAATAGATAATGCGAGACTCATGAATATTAGCTCCACTTCTAGTTCTAACTATTTTTTTCTTGCTGTTGTCGGTTACTTACATCGGTAACGATACGATGAGTATCAGATGAAAGAAAGAAGCAGCGTTAAAAAATGATCACTCCTTAGAATTAAGAATGTAGGGGGATTTTTCAGTCGTCCTCGGGTGAGATTAAGAATGTATGAGGTTACAATTACGACACGAGCACGATCGTTACCACAAAAGCATAATTATTACGACAAGGAACATCAAAAGCAGATGAACGACATGAGCGCACAATCGTTACAACAAATGCATAATTATTACGACAAGTACATCAGAAGCAGATTAACAACACGTGCATTGAACGACTAATATTGCAATAAAAAAATGGAGCCGTGGGGAGTGCCCATATGGCTTACATAGAGGGGGTTAGCACGAGCGTTGCTAACTGCCGCGACGCGGAAAACATTGACTGCGTTCAAGAACGCACCCATTTTCACGCATGTCTCGTGGTTCATGTGTGTTCTAAAATTCACTGTCAGTATTGAAAATTTATACTTTATGCCACAATATTATAGACTTTTGCCGGTATTTATAGGCCGGTATTTATAGTCGGATCTCATTTCTAGATCATCTTAAGTAATATCTTAAGATGCTAATACGGCTCTGTGATTAATTCATGAGATTTTAAAGGCCATTGCACGTAACAAAATTTTAGTTTTAATCGTAAGGCTGTTAGAAAATAGACCAATCACACTCGATTATTCTTTAAGCGCGAGAATAATCGACTGTGATTGGTCTATTTTCTTACGGCCTTACGATTATGACTAAAACTTTGTTACGTGCAATGGCCTTAAGATTGTACTTATGACGGTCTGAAATATAATATCCGACTATGAATACCGGCCAATCCGGCCATAGTCTTCAAGATCGTCTTAAGTAATGTCTTATGGCTCTGTGATTGGTTCATGACAGCTTAAGATTGAACTTAAGGCTGGTTTCACATGGGGCGTAAGATGCGTATGCGTAACTTGCGTCGGCCAATCAAATCGTCTCAGCTACTATACGCGTATGATACGATTAAATACTGAGACGATTTGATTGGCTAACGCAAGTTACGCATACGCATTTTACGCCCCATGTGAAACCAGCCTAAGACGGTCTGAAATAACTATGAATACCGGTCTTTTAAGCCTTGTGTACACGATACTAGAAATCGGTCCGAGTTTCAGTTTAAGCCAATGAAACTGCTGCTTTTCTGTAAGAGCTGCAAGTTGATTGGCTTAAACCGAAACTCGGACCGATTTCTAGTATCGTGTACACAAGGCTTTACAGAAAAGCTGCAGTATAGTATTGTGCGTTACATAAGACAAAGACTTAAGGCATAAAACACTGCCAAGACAGCCATTCTGCTTAGGCCCTATGAGTTTTAATACCGTCCGCCATCGTTCTTCGATCCGCAATTGGCGGATTAAAGAACCAATCAAAAATCGTCGAGGTGTCCAAACTCTTATGGCTTCTGCACACAAGACGCGGAAACGCTTGCCGCGCGGCAAAAAGCGACGCGGTAGCCAATCAACGTGTTGCTTTTCCGTAAGAGCCAAAAGTTTATTGGCTACCGCATCTCTTCTTGCCGCGCGGCAAGCGTTTTCGCGTCCTGTGTGCAGAAGCCATTAGGCTGAGTTTCCACTGAACGCGTCACGCGTCGCGTTATCCAATCAAAACGTTCAAGTTTATTACATTATAAATAATATTATAAAATGGGATATTTTGATTGGTTAATTCGGATGACGCGACGCGGTCAGTGGAAACTCAGTCTTATTATAGGAACTCTACTATTTATCTATCTCAGGGTGCTGTCACATGCAGGACGGAATTTCGGAAAACGGAATCTCGGAATCATTCTGATTGGTTAGCCCCATGGAGCACAGTACAAGCCCCATGGGGCTAACCAATCAGAATGATTCCGAGATTCCGTTTTCCGAAATTCCGTCCTGCATGTGACAGCACCCTCAGGGACCGTATTCTCAAGCCTGCCCTAATGATTTTCGTATGCAACTTTCTATTTGAAAAGCATTGAATTTCGCATGCGAGTTTCATAAAAACGATTCGAGAAAAAGGGCCCCAGGCTCGTTTTCTGCCTACAGGCGTAGTATCGCACTATCGCAGTGCCCACTCTGGCTGCGTTCCGTTTGGGCGCTCACACGCTGTGAGCATTGCTCTATCTTTGTTCGATATTCGATGTGCAACGAAGATAGAATGATGCTTACAGCGCGTGAGCGCCCAAACGAAACGCAGCCTCTATGTCTATTAGGCCCGATCTACAATAGCTGTAGTAAGCCTTAAGCCGTAAGAAATTGACCAATTACAGGCGAATGTGAGGAGAATAATCAACTGTGATTGGTCAATTTCTTACTTCTTGAGGCTTACTACAGCTATTGTAGATCGGGCCTTAAGCCTTGTGTCCACGATGCTAGAAATCGGTCCGAGTTTCGGTTATAAGCCAATCAACTTGCAGCTCTTACAGAAAAGCAGCAGTTTCATTGGCTTATAACCGAAACTCGGACCGATTTCTAGCATCGTGGACACAAGGCTTAAGCCAATGAAACTGCTGCTTTTCTGTAAGAGCTGCAAGTTGATTGGCTTATAACCGAAACTCGGACCGATTTCTAGCATCGTGGACACAAGGCTTTATGTCTGGGTGCAGCAATAGAAAATCAACCTATAACCTATATTCGGTCATGCTTCTCTTATTAAAGCACGTACAGAGTTGATAGTTGTAGCTAAATGTGTACAGAATAGGGCTTCTGAAGAACTGATTATCTTATCGGATATCAGATTGATGTGTTTTTGACGCCGGACGTGGTGAGAATCTTCCATTAGGCTAATATTTATATGTCGTACGGTATATATAGTAATCTCCGCACAAGATCGTTATTAACACGTTACGTTACGTTCCGACCATATACTTTGATCCGTACGTAACAATAAAAGCGTGTTACGTTTTACATCTTTCTTTGACGAATCCATTGTTGAATATAGGTAAATCAGCAAATTGGGAACCTATTTATACGTATCTTTTCACGAGATAAAAATGGGAAAAGTGAACAGATTTACTAGATTTCGACCTATAAAATTCTGTAGTAGTCACTCTAACGAATTCTCTCACTTTTCGCATTTTTACCTCGTAAAAAGATACGTAATAGGTCCCCTAATTTTTATACCCATTAGGTGTATTTTTACCATAAAAGAATCTTATACAAAAATCTTATGCAAAAATTTATTATTTTCCAAATGTGGTATACTTGCTACTTCAAAACAGATTTAAAATACTGCTGAGCTGTAATGAGTTTAGTTAAAAAAATACGCCATTTGAGGTATAAATACTTTTTATATTATTTATTATAAATTGACATTTTTTCAGGCTAACAGGCGTGGTGGGATTTAATCCAGGGCACTTCGTCGCGTACTGTCGGCGAGCCAGCGGTAATTGGCAAGTGTACAATGATATGCAAGTAAAGATAGACAATTGTAATGCCGATAAACTCATCGAGCCGCATCTTGCTGTTTATATACGCCAAGAAGCCTGTCATCACGGAAAGGACGAGAGTAGCGTGTAAATGCGAGCGACGACGAACATGGATCTGACTTGCTAGAATTCTAGCATAAGCGCTGATTATTTGCTCGGTCAGTTGAATACAGCTAGACAAGAGATATAATCTGAAGTATTCTAATAAAAATTTTCCTTATTGTAACATGTAACGTCAACATTTTTCTTTCTTTTTATTAATGATACATGTGTATTAATGTACATTTGTATTCATATAATCGCACATTTCGCATTTAATATGAAATACTCTTGCTAGTTACGAGATAACTTGATAAAGAGGTAAAACTGAAATTTGACAATTCCTTGCCTCATTTGTATTTATTACTCAAAAGAAAACTTTGTAAATAATGGTTTAATTTAATATTACAAACAGCAAGTAAACAGTCTAAAGTATATACTTGATAAAGAAGTTGATAATATTAAACGCCTGTTGGAATTACAAAAATGTGGGGAAACCCTACGGCAGTCTAAACTAATATCTTCGGAAGAAGCGAAGCCTGGCACGAGTAAAGATCAAGTTACTCTTAAATTAAAACCCATCGGTGTCATTTCCACTTGGTTTCCCAATAAAAGAGCAACTTCAAGACAACCTGGCGTATGCGAGAGAGTACCAGGGAAGCTGACGCTTTACAATTCTGTATTTACAAATCCGGATCACGCCTTACAGGGCTTGCAGGACTTTTCCCATATGTGGTAAGGTATTAGTTCTTTTAAAGTAATAACATTGATGTTCCTGATAAAATAATTAACGTTTTGTTTTTTCCTTCCAAATAGGATTTTATTTCACTTTCATAGAAACAACTCAACGCACACTCGTGCAAAGGTAGCACCATCGAGATTAAATGGCATAAGAACAAAGATGAGGAAATAATTTTGTAGCAGATCTTTCTTTGTGCGTTGACCGAAATCCAAGTTTACGTACAAATGTAAATATACGGTCAGAACTTATCGTAATGTATGTACCGTATTACGGATGTTCTTATGTGGAGGCTCTGATTTGCTACGACAAAACATCATAAGAATCTGTAAATATTACTGCTTCGAACGTGTGTTATTTTTTATCTATTGCTGTTATAGTTGCAATTCTCACTCTTGTATTATTTAATTTGCTAGTTTTTCAGAAAACTGCTGTTTCTGTCGTCCAGTTTGCTTCTGTCGTTTACTTTGCCTCTGTCGTTTACTTTGCTCCTGTCGTTTTTGCTATTGTTGTTTTGCCTACAAATATGTCGTGCTATAATTTCCCGTAAGTTTTTTAAATACTTTACAGTTATGCGAGTTTAGTTATCTATTAATCACATCGCTCAACACACAATGCTTTTTGTTTCAGAAAATCTGTCATTGAAGATTGTGCTGCTTTTAAAAAGAATTGCTGCTTCGATCCAAATTGCAGTTTTTTGCACAAATATAAGTACTGCTTTAAATACCAAAATACTACATGCAGCGACAAAAAATGTCCGTTCTTACACTGTACCAGCGTCGAACAGCTTCGTTACGAGACAAGTGGAAAAGAAACCGAGCAGCTGAAGAGGGAAGTTGGCCGAACGCTACAAAGCTCAAGCATATGTGGCAAATTTAAAAATGGTGATTGCACACTACCAAAATGCAGGTTACGACATGTTAAATATGATGTAGCACCTTTAGAGTGTACAATATGCACAGAAATAATAAATCTCGAATATTTGGGTGCAGGAGATTGTGGGCATATTTTTTGCGCTAATTGTGCAATACGCTGCTTAATTAATGACAGAGATGAAAGCGTTGTCACAAAATGTCCAATATGTAGGAAAACAGTCCCGTACAAGAAATTATCGTAAGAATATTTCTTACGATAATTTCTTGTACGGGACTGTTTCCGTACAAGAAATGTACGGAAACAGTCTCTGCACTATAATATACGTGTCGTAGCAATAAATTCTACAAATTGAAATAACTAGAACTGTACGCAAAGCGAATTGAAATATCCTGAGTTATTTTTTCAATACATTGTCCTTTTTTTGACACTAATTTTATTTAGAAAAATACATGTTTGATTATGTTAAGAAAATAAACATTACATAAAAAAATATATTTGTACATTATAAAGTCTTGTAATTATTAAGTAACTGCAACTTTTCTTTCCTCTGTATTCTCCATTGCTTGATCTGCTTAATCTGCAAACAATATGTTTCATCCTCATTATAAATATATATTAATAAAATATGAATATATTTATTAATAAATTATATAATTAATTAATAATACTTCTATCTTTTTTAAGTACACTGAAGATAAAATATAACATTTTAAATATACTGTGAAGATAAATCTACAGTTTTGGAATTTAAATAAACTTAGTCAATGCATAACGTAAGTTTAAGTTAGAAATCTTTTTTCTACAATGTATTTACACATTACAACATTCTGCAAGCAGCATTGACCAAATTTCTTTTTCAATTTTCAAGAATATTGCAAAAGCATTAGAAAAATTATGTTTTTAACAATATGTGTTTCTCAAAACTTACACAGCATAAAAATCGTCGTCCACTTAGAGCATACTTTACAGCACCACAAGGGAAGTGGACCTTTTACATCAAGTAGAAGCCGGTTAAAGCAATAGTTACAATATATATGGCAACACCTCAAGGCCTTCATGTTGTTTGTTGTTAATAAGATATAGCAATTATTGCATGCTGGTGTAGTTGCTGAAAGCAGAAAATATTCTCAATTAAATTATTTGAATAACTGAAATATTTAATTAGCAATGCTCTTATAGAAATTTAATATTGTAAGTGATTTTTTGGCTAGTAATTAATAACTTAAAAGCACTATTACAAGCACTGTTAATAGTGCTTTTAATAGTGCTTTTAAATGATTAATCACTAGCCAAAAAATCACTTATAGTATTAAATTTCCATGAGTGCGTTTCACTTATCGCTCACAACGCTCATGGAATCATTTCATCCTTGTTGTTTGTCAAATGTTAAACAAGGACGAAATGATGCTCGCGAGCGTTGTGAACGATAAGTGGAATGCAGCTCATAAGGGTGTAATAATTATCTAAAAACTTACTATTCCTCCTACATGTTCCACAAGCCAAACATGGCCATAGGCATTCTCCCAACATATTGAGCGTACAGACTTGTGATCTCAATTCTTTTGGAAAAGTTTCTCTTAAAATAAACGCTAAACGTGTCATCTCTAAGTAAACTTTTTGCCGAAAAGGTCGTATATTATTATTAACTTCAGTTACTTCATCGTCTGTGAGATGCACCTTTTACAGGTATTATTTCCATTGCAAGATGTATCGGTGCAATTTTTCACTTCATGATGCATTTTGCATGATTTTCTGCTGCACACACGCAGCATAAAGTCTCGGCAAATCATTTACAGTATAATAATGACACAGAGCAAAGAGCAAACAACAATTAAGGCAACTAAAACGACAATAGCAAAGTAAACGACACTTGGTTTAACACATGTTCAAACCAATAAATAGAAAGAAGTCTAACCTAACCCACCGGCTTTTTCGCGATACCGTTATGCCCCTTGCACAATGCTAGGCAACAGGCAATGGCCGCGTTCAGCAGACACAACTGTTGAGTTCGTCTTATCAACACACTGCGTTGATTGGTTGGTTCTAAAAGTAAGAGCCAATCACGTTCGACTGCTACTGAGCGGCTTGGTCTGCTGAACGCGCCCATTAGAAGTCTGTACTGTTAACAGTGCTTGTAATAGTGCTTTTAAGTTATTAATTACTAGCCAAAAAATTACTTACAATATTAAATTTCTATAAGAGCATTACTAATTAAATATTTCAGTTATTCAAATAATTTAATTGAGAATATTGGGAGTTTTATTCGTCGACAATGTGGCCAACATTTGCCACTGTTTGTTCAACAAAGTCTGTGATACGCTGCGTAACAAAGTCTGAATGGAAACTACTGAAAGACTGAGTGGGGATCAATGCCGACAGTATCAGTCGCAATACTCAAAAAAATTTTCTTTCCGGACAGAACACGTCCGAACCGGTCCACGCACGTTATGCGAATAGGTACTCCATTTTGTATGGCAAGCACCCGTAATTGCAGACAATGCAGACGAGTTGATGATAAGATATGCGTGACGGCCGGAGCAATAACTTACTGGCCGATTCACATCGCGTCGAGGGGTTCACAACTATTGAAATCCGGTGTACAGACCACCATGAATTCCGGCTGAAATCCGACTGAAATCCACGAAATCCTTGAAATTTTGCTGAAATCCTTGAAATTCGACTGAAATCTTTGACATCTGGTTGAAATCCTCTGAAATCCGACTGAAATCTTCTGAAATTTGATTGAAATCATTGAAATCCGACTGAAATCCGAGTAAAGTTCTATGAAATCCTTCACAAATTTTTTTCGTTATCATGCGAAATTATTTTGGACTCGGTGGGTAAAACGTTTGTTTTGCGCGCCCTGCAAGACGCTGCAAGACTGTTGTGCCGCCAACACGCTTTGCTGACACAGAAGCGAACGCTCACTACGTTCAGCGCGAGCGGCACCCGGCTTTCAGCAGTGTAGCGAGTGTGGGGCGTTGTGAGCAGTTGTGAGTTGTGTGAGGTAGTTTGACTTGAATCGTTCATGGTGAGTAATTTTTAGGACAATGGACGCAGTGATACAGAATAGTAGAATACCACTATCGTATCAAAAGTTTGGTTATTTTAACTTTTTATATTTGTATTTTAGGTTTCTCAGTATTTCTATGCTCTGAGTTGGACTGAGGCGAGACGGTCGGTCACAAAAGACGCCCAAAGATCAGATTTGAACAGATTTGGATACTGAAGTTCGCTGTATTTTGTACCTCCAATTGAAATCAATGTGACGAGAGAGATTGCGCTGATAACTGTAGAAAAAGTATACATCAATCAAGTCAGCACTTGATTAACAAAGAGGTTAGTTACACTTTGTTTTCCATATTTCGTTAAGTTATGTACTACCGCATTTCAGCTTGCCTGTTTTGTCCTATTTTAATTAGATATTAGTTATAATTTGTTTATTATTTGCCCAGATAATTAAAACATGTTCAATTAATATTCACATTGGCTAAAAAAAAGCTTTGGTTTTATTTACATCGTTATTCCAATTATACAATAGAAAACTGCTCCGAAAATACCATCAGAGTTGTTCAGACTCTAATTAAGACTCTACCTCCAAACGTAAGGAGATGGAAAAAATTGTTTGAATTTTAATTTTGTTTTCTTTTTCTTATTTACAGCTTTTTACAATAAACAAAAGCACAAGATGGCTGAGAATATAACTGTAGAGAAAAGCTTGGAACAACATAGGGTTCAGGATGAAAGTGAAAACCAGCAAGAGAAACTGATCGAGCAAAGAAATGATCAGGGGGAAGTAGAAGACGTGGAGAAGACTGGCAAGGACTTTTGGGAAGTCATAGAAGAGGAAATAGGTGTAATATTACCTATGTACTTGAAGAATCTATTAAATATGACAGGGTTTAACAATGATCATTCTATGAAAGGCTTTGAAGCTTCTGAACATTTGCCGGAACTTGAAACTTTTGCACGCAATGTTATGTCAGAATATGCCAATTCAGTTTGTCCTCCTGAAAGTAAAGAAAGCTACCTTGGTATGTTTGCTAAATGCCCAAAATTGTTTACAATAGCAAGTGGTCATAAAATTATGCTTCAGCGAGTAAGTGATTTCTGCAAGAAAAGAATCAATCAGCAGGAAATGTTATTAAGAAGTAAGAATAAGGGATTTAAATCACAGTCATCACGTCAATTGTCTGTTGTGCCTGCATTCCCTGCAACCACGGCCCATCAATGTGAAAGAGATAAGTTAGCAGCTTCCATTTTGTCATCAATCCATCAATTAAAGAATCTTGTTGAAAGTGATCGGTCTATTTTAAAGAAACCAGTTTTCACTATGGCACATAAAAATGAAAGGCCTTCCAGTGCTTCAATTAATTGTCCTGTATGTAGTGTTGGAAACTGTGCAACTAAAAAGCATTCAAATGTAACTGTATATTTTAATCAGGGACGGTGGCTTTTGTCTAATTATCGTCGGCATTGCTCACGCCTTCATTCGGTCAAAAATGTTAAAACTGCTCCACAGATTACCATCAAGAGTATGCTTGAAAGAGACTCAGTTGCAGGCACTTCAAACGCAGAAATGTCTCACAGCCTAGTTTCAAATTCAGGGTCTTCATCTACATTTCCTCAAGATAGTGAATTTGATGATGATGATGTTGTGAATCCCAAAAAAGAAGGCAACATAATTATAATCTCTTTTCTGACGATGAAAATGAAAATTTTGTTTCTCCGGGGGCATCCAAGGAGCAGGACACCTCCGTGCAAAGTCAGTGAAGTCATCTCAGCTCCAACCTTGTTCAAATAAGTGGAGATTAGAACAGTATTCTCGTGCTGCCAGAAATAAGCGGTCTCTACAGAAGGTATCGCAGAATTATCCTTGCATCACATCATTTTTTCCCTGCTTAAATAACCACGAGAAGCTGTTGACAGAAAATTCAGAACTTCGGAAAACTTTATTAAATTTATCAGAACAGTTGGTAGAGCAAAAGCAAACAGACCACCTATCTAGCATACCATCAAAAATTCTTAGTGCTCTCGTTAGAACAGCAGCAGAAAATGCAAGAAGAAGTGTCCATGGGTTTAGGTACAAAGAAGAAATTGTTCCCAAGTTTGCTAGTCTTGTATTCCTTGTAGGTGGTAGATGGCTGTATGAAGTTTTGCAGAAAAACCTCGGACTTCCGTCAATTTCAACTTTGAGTAAGGTCACTAATTCTGCCACTCAGCCTGTTATAGAAGGGGAATTTCGTTTCAAGGAACTGAAAAGGCATCTTGAAGATGGCGGTTATCCACCGGCAGTAATGATCAGCGAAGATGGAACTCGAATTCTAAGCAGGATTAGGTATGATGTGTCATCCAACACGATTGTTGGTTTTGTTCCTCCCACCTCTTCTACAGGACTTCCAATTACGTTCCACTACAAAGCTACATCCAGCAATGTTATTCAAGATTATTTTAATTCATGTTCCAAATCGAATTACGCTTATGTTATCATGGCCCAACCTCTCTTTTCAACAGCTCCTGCATTTTGTTGTGTGTATTTGGAACAAATAACAGATTTGATTCAGATGTGGTTTTGAAACGGTGGAAGTGGATGAAGGAAGAGGCCTCTGTTCATGGAATTGACATCCTTGGATTCTCCTCAGACGCTGATACACGACTGCTGAGTGCAATGAGGTCAAATGCCTTCCCAGTGACTGTTGACAATCCGCTTGTGTGGTATGATTGGTTTGTTCAAGATATTGCCCAGAAGACGTCCTATATTCAAGACACCGTGCACATTATAACTAAGCTGAAAACAAGATTTCTAAAACCTTCAATAGTTTTGCCTATGGGTAGCCATGTTGTTTCTCCAACGCATTTGAGAATACTCATGCAGGAGGAATCCAAGCTAGAGCACGGTTTGGTTGAATCTTATTTGAAAGCTGATGACAAGATGAATTTCAATGCTGCAGAGAAAATTATGTCAGTAAGAGTGTCACATCTATTATCCAATATACCTGGAGCTGCAGCTACGAAGATGTACCTAGAAGTTATGAGAAACATTTCTGATGCATATCTCCTAAAAAACCTTACTCCTTCTGAACGTATAAGTGCCATTTGGAAAAGTGTATTTTTTCTCCGCATCTGGAAGCGATGGCTTCAAGAAAATGGTTACAGCACAAGTAAAAATTTCTTGACTACGTATACCTATCTATGTATAGAACTTAATGCAACATGCACTTGTAGCTGTAATCCGAAGACTGCGAAAAGAAGGGAGACCAGAGCTTTTCCTACCATGGATCTTCAGTTCCCAACCATGTGAAGGATTCTTCCGTGCTATGAGGTCTTTTACAACTGTTTTTAGTACAGTTGTTAACTTTGATATGCTTGATCTCTTGTACAAAATCAGGAGAATCCAACTTAAGTTACACCTTATGCAAGAGCTGTCCTCTGATGTTGTTTTTCCAAGAAACAAACCAAATCCCTCAACTTTGCCAATATGTGAACTCCCTTGTGATAAAGATATAATTAAGTCAATTCAGGAGGCCAGAGCATTTGCTATTTCTGAAGCTAGAACTCTAGGCATGAAACCAAAAATAAGTCAAAAAGTTCCTCCTCCTGTGCCTCTTCATCTCTACCATTTAAAACCTAAAGTCACTCAGGACGAGCCTATTTTGGATCTTACTGTGCCAGCAAGTGAAGAAGCAGACACTGAAGAAGACATATTGCTGGCAGATATTTCTGCTAAACAAGAAGCACAGTTAAATCTTCAAAGTCCACTTGTAAATTATGTCGACAATACTGGAAAAGAGATTGTTCTTCGCAAAACAACGCTTTGTTGGCTCCTAAGTAATGGTCACTCTAGGCTTAGTTCTGATCGTGTCCACAGGGTGAAGCAAAAAGAGGACAATTTTAATCCTGAAGGCCATGTGGAAACAATCAATAACGTATGTCACTGTGAGAATGTTCATCTGGGTGATTGGTGTGCCTTTAACGATCCCGACAATAATTGTGAATTTGAATTGGACGGGTCTTAAGTTTTTCTTACTTAACAGGAACAGGGAAAGCTACAAACTACTCAGCTACCTTTGTACCAACAAAGGATCCTTTAAATAATGCTAAGGGTATAGGATGTTTGTGTACATGGTTTGAAATATCTGTAAGTGGTGTTCTTATTCCGTCCAAAAAACAACATTCCTTCTTTAATTTGTCAAATTATATTTGTTCTCTGCCTCGCCCTTGCTCTGTAGACGGTAGTTTGAGGTTTAATGGTGATATTATGAATAAGATCGATGAGCTTTTAGTAGCTGCCTCTAATTCTTAGTCATTGATTCCTAGTCTACTCTTGTTACCAATTTCAAAGTATTTATCAGAGATAATTAGTAAGTAAGTTTTTACTTAGTTGTTCTGCTGCATTTGTTTGACGTTAGTTAATTGCAGTGTGATTTTGTCTTTATAGTAAATTGACATTTATTACCATGAAGTAGCTAGTTTACCATGTGTTACATATCAAAGATGTTCAGTATTTAAGTTTTCAATAGATATTTGAAGACTAAGTTTTATTTGATTTTAACTACTTGTGATATATTTTATTCAGATATTTAAAGACTGAAAGTATCTCTATGTTTCGCTGTTCTGCTGCTTTTGTTAAACATAAGTTTAATTGCAGCGTGTTTCAGAAGTCGATGTAAATTAACACTTGTTACAATATGTAGCCAGTTCACTAATGTATAAGTTACGTATCAAAGATGTTTAGTATTTAAGTTTTTCAGTAGATGTTTAAAAATTGCGTTCTATTTGATTTTAACTACTTGTGATATATTTTATTCAAATATTTAAAGACTGAAAGTATCTCTATGTTTCGCTGTTCTGCTGCTTTTGTTAAACATAAGTTTAATTGCAGCGTGTTTCAGAAGTCGATGTAAATTAACACTTGTTACAATATGTAGTCAGTTCACTAATGTATAAGTTACGTATCAAAGATGTTTAGTATTTAAGTTTTTCAGTAGATGTTTAAAAATTGCGTTCTATTTGATTTTAACTACTTGTGATATATTTTATTCAGATATTTAAAGACTGAAAGTATCTCTATGTTTCGCTGTTCTGCTGCTTTTGTTAAACATAAGTTTAATTGCAGCGTGTTTCAGAAGTCGATGTAAATTAACACTTGTTACAATATGTAGCCAGTTCACTAATGTATAAGTTACGTATCAAAGATGTTTAGTATTTAAGTTTTTCAGTAGATGTTTAAAAATTGCGTTCTATTTGATTTTAACTACTTATACTATATTTTATTCAGATAATGTTTAAAGACTGAAAATGTCTCTATGTTTAGTTTTGTTCTGCTGTTTTAGTTGACATGAGTTTAATTGCAGCGTGTTTCAGAAGTCTATGTAGTAAATTAATAATTGTTACTACTTGTAGTCAGTTTCCTAATGTGTAAGTTACTTCAGAAATAAAAATTAAATTTTCAAAGCTTGTTTAAAAGTTACCTTTATTGTCCTACTTTTTTTGCATTACAAAGTAATAACTAGAGCTGTTTATTGAGTTTCTTGAGTTATCTGTTGTAGTTTTTCTACTACAAAAAAAAATAGAAAAAACTGCAGCAAATAACTCAAGAAACTCAATGAACAGCTCCAGCCTTTATTTTAAACTAAATGTCTAAAAATCCCTAGAATTCTAGAATGAAAAATGTTGCGCCAGAAGATTTTCAAAGTCTCAAACTAGTATGGTGTTGAGAATAGCAACGTTAACGATTTCATTAAATAGTGATAAGATACACATGCTTATCTTGCTAAAAAATATGTAATTACTTTAAAATAATTCTACATTCAGTTCTAATAAGATCACTTGATTTCCTTGTACACTGAATCAAATAGGAAAGCATAGAATCAAGAAATTGGACAGCAAGTTGTGATGCAAATGCAATTTAATCTGGCCTTCTACAACTCGCGCGGCTACAGATTTTGAAAGGCGCAGAAATTCGAATCTAACCCAGTCAGGAACAGCCGATTAGATTTGAATTTTCATACATCAAGAAAGAAAAGGATTAAAAAAAAAATTAACACGCAAATACAATTAAACGCATGAAAACGCTGATTTATCTGAAATAAGGAAAAACTTAATGTAAAACGTTTGAAATCCTCTGAAATTCTCTTGAATTCCACTGAAATCTACTTGAATTCTTTTGAAATCCACTTGAATTCTTCTGAAATCCACTTGAAATCCGATAAACTTCTTGAAATCCGTTGAAATCTGCTGAAATTCGATGAAACCCGCTGAAATCCTTTCCCTCTGAAATCCGGTGTACAAATTTTTTTCTAGTTGTGAACCCCTCGCATCGCGTCCTTTGTAAATAATATTTATCCAACTAATGTCACGGAGTCATACGACCAATGGCGTGAGCGTACGGTTTTTTCTATTTTTTTTAGGAAAACGATTGACCACCAAACGTTTTAACGATGATATTCGTGATCACCAAACGATTCCGCGTCGAATGAACCCTATCAAAGTCAATTTGGGTGATAAATAATGTTTATTCATCAAATTACCGAGCTAATGTCACAGAGTCATACGACCAATGGCGTGAGCGTACGGTTTTTTCTATCTTCTGGGTTGACCACGGTGGTGGTGGTGGTGGTGGTGGGTGGTGGGTGGTGGGTGGTGGGTGGTGGGTGGTGGGTGGTGGGTGGTGGGTGGTGGGTGGTGGGTGGTGGGTGGTGGGTGGTGGGTGGTGGGTGGTGGGTGGTGGGTGGTGGGTGGTGGGTGGTGGGTGGTGGGTGGTGGGTGGTGGGTGGTGGGTGGTGGGTGGTGGGTGGTGGGTGGTGGGTGGTGGGGTGGTGGGTGGTGGGTGGTGGGGTGGTGGGTGGTGGGTGGTGGGTGGTGGTGGGTGGTGGGTGGTGGGTGGTGGGTGGTGGTGGGTGGTGGGTGGTGGGTGGTGGGTGGTGGGTGGTGGGTGGTGGTGGGTGGTGGGTGGTGGGTGGTGGGTGGTGGGTGGTGGGTGGTGGTGGGTGGTGGGTGGTGGGTGGTGGTGGTGGTGGTAGTAGTGGTGGTGGTGCTGAGTTTTTTTTCTGCAGCTCTATTACTTGTAACTGCTCAAATTGCTGTGCCGCTAGCTCCATCGTCCTTTCGTCGGAGGACATAGCGTCCGTCTGTAACATAAAAAGAATATTAATTATTAACAGACACAGTAGTGTCTCGTACTAAGTATTAAATTATGTTTCGATTATGTTTATCAAGAGACACGGTAATGTTTCGCGCCAAGTATATGCGAAACGAGACAGTGGAATATTTTACGCGATGCGACGAGTTGCAAGTATATGAGATTTTGAGATTTCGTAATACTTACCATTTGCATTTGTTGATCTATCTCGGCTCTTCTACTGGTATGGTTAGCGGTACTTCCCCCTTCGGCCATCACACTGGAAACGTGCGTTTCACTCTGATCGTCACCGGCGTTCCGGATTCCGGGTGCCGGTGGTTTTCGAAATCGGACACGAGAATCGGAAATCGGTCAATTGTACGCCGCGTAGGTAGATATATACACGTCCAGTAATATTAAAGAATAATCTCGCGTCTCACGTGTCCACGTATCCAGCGTACAGCCACGAATGTCACCGATGTCACGCCACGATCGCATGATTTAAATGAACATGAACAAACAAAAGGTTGTGCTCATAGAGCCCGCTTTTAGCGCTAATAGCCTTTTCGAACGCACGCAGAATGTGATTGGTTCTTATCTCTTTGGATCCAACCAATCACATTTACTTAAGCCAGCGGCACACGGAGCATTTTTTCCTGCTGGATTGCTTGCGATCTGGTAAATTACTAGAAATCTTGAGTGCTGAGTAGTGCAATTATAGTAATTTACTAGATTGCAAGCGATCCAGCAGGAAAACATGCCCCGTGTGCCACTGGCTTTAGTTTAGGCTGCTCATTCACGGTTTAGGCCCCGGGGCCCTATTCTCGAATCGTTTTCATGAAACTCGCATGCGAAATTCAATGCTTTTCAAATAGAAAGTCGCATACAAAAATCATTAAGATGGCCACACACACTTTTCGTAGAACGTAACAGTAGGGTTTTGACCAATCGCGTTGCTCAATTCGGCCGTCTGTGACCGTAGAAGTAAGAATCGAACAACACGATTGGTCGGAACCTTACTGTTACGTTCTATGAAAGGTGTGTGTGCCCTGCTTTAGGGCAGGCTCGAGAATACGGTCCCCGGACACACACTTTTTCGTAACAGTAACAGTAAGGTTTCGACCAATCGCGTTGCTCGATTCGGGAACGTACGGCCGTACGTGCATTATACACAATTTCTTTTCTTACGATCGGTAACATTATCGACGATACGCGAAATAGAATTATCGATTGGGATAGTTTATGGTAATATCATGATTTATTTGATTTATGGTAATAGTAGATAGAGACTTCAGTGAAGCGATTTATGTTCTGACCGTATTGTCTTCTGAAAAGAGGCAGGAGCCAATATAAATAAAAGAAAAGAAGCGATTTATGTCAGTAAAGCGATAATAAAAAATTTTTTATTATCGCTAACTAATAATTTGATATAGAGTATTTGCTGTTTCTTTTAATACTTATAGATTTATGTGTTTAATAGTATGTACAATTTCTTTATTATTACAATTTACATTTATTTATTACAATGTCCATTTTTATTTTCAATTATTTTTAATTACTGTCATATATAAATTAGAAGCATCATCCTTTTCTATTTTATTATTAGTCACATTGTAGAAAATAAAAATTATTTATTTATATCTTTACATTACGATTGCGGATAAGATTATTTGAAATACTTTAACTACAATATAGCATAATATACCTGATCAACTTTTAATATATTTCTTATAAAATATGATTACAATTACAAAGCAATTACAAAATGATGATGTTTGTATTCTATTGATATTTCAATGATTTTATTTATGGTGTTATATTTTATTCTATTTGCAAATTATAATATTAATATGAATTTCTTATTACAGATGTACTTGTTTTTCGGAAATTGTACAGGATGTTCTAATAACTGAGTTTCATGACAATAGTAAATGACAGTCTCCTCAAATCATTTCGTGATGATTTTATTATAGTTGCTTTCTATTTACATCAAAACTCAGATAATTCTCACATGCGACATCATTCTGTCTTTATTATTTATTAGTTACCAAAAAGGATAGAACGACGTCACAAGTGACATTTATTTGAGTTTTGATATAAATGGAAAGCACCTTATATATTCGGCACTGCGCTAGGATTTGTCGCGAATCCGCGAGCTCACCCTTAATTGGCTCGCGCTCTCGCGCTGAAGGGCCGCACACGCCTTGAGTAGGGCGCGTCATCGATTCCGATATCGAGCGGAAAATTTCGCGAAGACCCCTAGTCGTTCTCCGACGCGACACGTCACATTTGGTGAACGTGCTTTCGATTGCGCCCGGCTAGAGTTGTATTTTTGACGACGACGGAGAGGCCCGCGACGACGACGTTCCACAACGCTCGAGGGAGCAGACCTTTCTGTGAGATTGCCTTGGAATTTTCGCGTATGTAAAGCCACGTCACCGTCCTCCGGGTCGTACTCTCGCTCAAATGCCGACGCGTGCATTAGTGTTAGCCGCCGAAAGGGCATGATTTTCGCGTTAGTGGTCGGCGAGGGGCCCCAGGATAGTCTCGTTGACTAAGGGGATCGCGGATAAAAATCGCAGGTTCCTGGAGATCGCGGGAGGACGCCGGTAACTAATGTCGAGATCGCGAATCCGTCGTTTCTCGCATTCTTCGTACTCGCGACTGCGTGTGATATTGCGCGTATATTGTGCGTCGTAATTTGTGTTGTCGCGTGATAGATTTCGCAGGAACTCATTGCGTTAGATTCGGGGTACTTTCCGTTTCACGCATGATGCGCATAATGCATCATTTATCCTTATTGTTCATCGAGTGTTAAACAAGGATAAATGATGCATTATGCGCATCATGCGTGAAACGGAAAATACCCTCGGTCTCTTCTCGCGCGCTATTCCACATTCAACGTCTTCGTTCACTCTTTGTATTTGCGTACGATATTCTGCGTTATGTTGCGTGTCCTTGCGTCTTATATCTTGCGTCGTTCTGAGTGTTCTCGCGTGTGTTATCCTTTCATGTCAATAATCGTGTAATAGTTCGCGTTAATGTTTAGTCTCGCGCCTTTCGCGAGCCTATTATATCTTGGCGACGGAATCCTTTCGCGAGTTCGGATATTGCGTCCTTGCGCGCCGAGCGTGGCGCAGCATTTCTTATGTTTAATATTAAGTTCTGCATTCCATATTATTTACTTTCATGCTTAGCATTAAGTTCTCTCAGGTAATTCGCGTTCACTTCATTCTCAGTAAGGTGATTCGAGTCAATATCGTCGCGTTCGAGCACATTTTCTGTTTCTTCTTGTATTATATGCGACTCTAATTTGCGTGCAATATTACGCCTTATTTGCTATGTGATGTCGCGCTTACTTATATTGCTTCGTAATCGGGCATACTTTCTGTTTCTCGTGTCATTATTTTATAAACTATACATTTCAGAAAGATATGTTTTGGACAAAAGTTGTAGGGTTTAAAAATATCTATTTACCAGTCTTATCACTTTGACCGTAGGTGGTGATGTCAACGTTACGTGAAGGTCACCTTGATTAAAACTCCCACTTTTTATTGCGCATGCTTGTAGTTTACCTTTAGAGCTTTCCAAAACACTATAATAAAACTATCTTTAGTTACGAATTTTATGATATAAAAAGTATAAAGTATCTTATAAAGTATTTACTTTTCGATAACTTTACTTTAATACTTTTATACACAGAATAATGTAAGAAATTGATTGTTGAAAAAAAAATAGACAAAATTATTTCACAAAATTTGATTGCATTTTGTAGATTCTAAATAGTAAAAAAGCTAATATACAATAATAAATGTCGTGCGCATAGCGCGCGCTTGTAGTGTTCCAGTAATAATAAAAATTTGTCTTAAGTAATTTGTAACGTTTATAGGCTGAGATTCACAGTCCGTTCTTATTTCAAGATTGTCTTAAGTAACGTCTTAAGATGCTAATACGGTCATTTCATTGGCTGGAATCTTAAGATTGCTTTTGACCAGACTTAACCCTTTGTAACTCATGTTATCAAAAATAAAAAATATGACAATTATTTTAAATTGATTTACAACAGATAAATTCATGATTTAGAATGTTGATGGAAACTTTGCCGGTTTGTAACAGTAATGTCACCAGGAGTTATAAAGGGTTAAGACGATCTTAAATATAAGATCTGACTATGAATACCGGCCATACAGTTGCGAATTGATCAAGAGTCAATTAAGTGAGTGATAATTGTTTTTATTGATTGGATAGTAATAATTTAGTAAAAAATCATTGTTTTACAGTATAGTATAAAAAATTTAAAAAACGGACTTGTTTTAATTCTCTACAATAATTTAATTTATTTCTGAGTTTTATATTTTACACGATTTTCTTCTTATTTGTGCGTAGGATTTATAAGGATTCCAGCAGAACTCTCTCTAGGAGAATTTTGGGTAAGGTAAGTATTTTTTTTTCATTAGTTATTTTTTTATTACTTATATAAAACTTCTGGGCACTGATAAAGAGTGTTATTTGCATAGAATTACTTATACAATTATTGTGTGCGATATTAAACTGCTGTGTGGTGACACAAAGGTACAGTGCACCTGCATAGAACAAGTGCTGTGCGCAAATACAAAGGTGCTGTGCGTCTACAAGGAACGGGTGCTTGTGCATCTACAAGAAACGGTTGTTGTGCGCCTGCAGGAAACGGGTGCTGTGCGCCTGCCAGGAACGGGTGCTGTGCGTCTGCAAGAAACGGGTGCTGTGCGCCTGCAAGGAACGGGTGCTGTGCGCCTGCAAGGAACGGGTGCTGTGCGCCTGCAAGGAACGGGTGCTGTGCGCCTGCAAGGAACGGGTGCTGTGCGCCTGCAAGGAAAAGGTGCTGTGCGCTTGCGAAATAAAGGCTGCTAGACATTTTACAATCCGCTCATTTTTAATAAAATGTCGGTGAAAAAGAATATTACTTTACGGCTTGTTGAAAGAGATATATTTAGCAAAGGCAAATGTCTTACGGATGCTCATATGGATCATTTCCATACACTTTTGCAAAGTTGTTCAGATTATGAACCTGTCGAAACACGGCGAATACAATTGTGTGATACGATTCAACCTGTATCACAAGATAAAAAACATATTTAAATATTGAATAGTTCGTCACATTGGGTGTGTAGTTATTATGATATAAAAAATATATTTATATATGATTCCTTAAACAATAAAACATTGCATAAGGATCATAAGCGATTCTTGGAAAGATTATTTCCAACGCATGACTTTGAAAAACATCCCGTCAAATTTCCTACTGTGCAACATGAACTGAACAGTAGAGATTGTGGTGTTTTTGCTTTTGCTACTTCATTGTTATTTAATATTAAACCTGACAAAGTAAAGTATGAACATAAGTTTATGCGTTCACATTTGATACAAATTTTGGTAAATAATGTTATTGAACATTTTCCTCAGGATTTGCAATGTGCTAATCCTCAAAAAGTACTTCCATTAGCAGTGATAAGAGATAGAGAGGCTAAAGCGACTGCTCAACGTATAAAAAGACATTTTAAAAGTAATTACGCTAAAGAATGTCGGGCAGAAAAACAGAATTTAGAAAATCGCGCTACAAAGCAGCAACGATGCAAACAGAATTTACCAAATAATCGTGCTCAAGATTCACAATGTGCCGTTTCCCAAAGAGTATTTCCATTAGCGATAATAAAAGCGACAGAAGCGAATGCTAAAAGTGCATAGACACATTTTGAAAGTAATTATGCTACAAAATCTCGTGCAGAGCAACAGGATTTAAACAATCGCGCTATTATAAAGCGACAGCGATCCAAACAGAATTTAGAAAAAAAAGTAATTTTAAAGCCTGAAGAAAAAGATATAATTATTCGAGGCCGATTGCGGACGATCATATGGATCATTTCCATACACTTTTGCGAAGTTGTTCAGATTATGAACCTGTCGGAACATGGCGAATCCAAAGGCCTAAATTTATTCAACGTATACCAGAAGATAAAAAACATATACGAATATTGCACAGTTCATTAGCTCCATTCAATTGTCCAGATCCAAAACTTAATAATGTGGGTGGACATTGGGTATGTAGTTATTACAATACAACAAAAATATATATCTATGATTCACAAAATAGAAAAAAATTGCACGAACATCACGAGATATTTTTGAGAAAATTATTTCCAAACTACGACTTTGAGAACAATCCTGTCGAATTTCCTACAGTGCAATATCAACAAAACTGTAATGATTGCGGAGTTTTTGCTATAGCTTTTGCGATTTCATTATTGTTTGATATTAAACCTGACGAAGTTACATACGATTACAGAGTAATGCGTTCACATTTGTTGAAGATTTTTGAATCGAATACAATTGAACATTTTCCTCGAGATCTACAAAGTGATGCTCAGACAGTGCTTCCATTAGCAGTAATAAGAGATAGAGAAGCTAAAGCGACAGCTTTACATAGACATTTATCTCAGAAAGATTTATGTGAAAACATTAGTAATACTGGAAATAATTGCGCTGAGAAACGTTGTCGAGAGGAACAGGACTCGTCAGAAAATGATCGTGCTAAAAAACGGCGTCGATATCAGAATTCAAAAAACAATTGTGTTAATACTAAAATTAATCGCGCTAAGAAACGTTGTCGAGAGGAACAACATTTGTCAGAAAATGATTGTGCTAAAAAACGGAGTCGATATCAGAATTCAGAAGACAATTGTGCTAAAAGACGACGTCAGTATAAAGACAACTTAGCAAATAATCGCCTTAATAAGCGAAAACGTTATCTTATACATTCTCAGCAAGAACGAGATAGACCAAGAAAATATTATCTTATACATTATCAGCAAAAACGAGATAAACAAAGAAAATATTATCTTATACATTCTCAGCAAAAACGAGATAGACAAAGAAAATATTATCTTATACATTCTTAGCAAAAACAAGATAGACAAAGAAAATATTATCTTCTACATTCTCAGCAAGAACGAGATAGACAAAGAAAATATTCTGGTCGTAAATGGCTTTATAATAAGCGATATTACGAGAGAAAGAATTCTAAATACGTACCTGCAAACAAAAATCACGATATTGCCAAAAATATTACTAGAAAATATGCAAAGTTTTGGTCACGAAATTACATACAATTTCTTATTCCTGTGGTAATTGAAGACATAAAAAACAAACTTAATATTAAAAATCCTACTGAAAGACGATTAGAAGCCGAAAGAATCTTACGTTGGTGTATGCGTATTCGAGATAGTTTTGTCAGCAAGATCTCAAAAATATTAGCTTCACTTAAAAAGAAATCAGACGTGTGCTTGACTCTTGCCGCTGAATGCTCTATAAATGACGATAAAATACGTGCATTATGTGGCACATTGGGACATACAGCTTCATCCGAAAATTATTTTATCGACACATATCATAACATTGCTTCATCACAACTGTTGGTAATTAACGAGAAAGGTAAAACTACGAATGTATTACCTTTGCAACAAGCACGAGTCAAAAATCATGATTATGCAATGCTTTGTGTAAAATTTATGATGATCCGTTGATGAAGATTCTAATTGATCGTTATGAAAAATTCCTCAAAACGATATTTACCTGTACTTTAAAGAAAATACCACAATTGTTAACAGATATTCATACATGCACGATAAAGAATTCTGATAGAAAGGGTCACACACATGCCTGTTACACTGATGCAACTCTTTGCAAAGCTTTATTTCTTCCTGTTTTATTATTATTACCTCATTTTCCAATGGTGAGATATATTAAACGTTTAATTTATCAAATGACAAGTTTATACGATAAAATGTTAAATCTGGAGAAGGCTTTAACTTCTGTTGATTTAGACACGTTAAACGAAATTATAATTTCGGCACAACAAAAAGCATATATGTACAAACATCAGCAGAATCGTACTACTTTGAGTGAAGATGAAATCATGTCTCGCTTTAAAAACGCATTTAAGGCTTTTACTAAACGCTCCATGGATAAACCTCGATATGTTTGTGCATCATGTGAGAGACTTTTATATAGAAGAAGTGTCTCTGAATTTAATAAGCTTAAAGCACGAATAGATATTCCAATTTGGAGAGATTTAATGGCGCATTTAGAAAAACATAATATTACTCCGCAATACATATGTCATTACTGTGAAAAAAAATTCCGTGACGGATTAATGACTGCGTATTGCGTTTTAAATGATCGTATTGTACATGATCCACCTGAAGTAATATCATGTCTTAACCAGTTTGAAAAAATTCTCATACAAAGAGCTAAAGCTTTTCAAACTGTCGTTACAATAAAACCTGTTAGTAACAAGAAATTGCCTCACAGACAGATGGTACAAAAAGTAAAAAGTAGAATGTTTCATTTACCGTTACCTTTACAAGAAACATTGAACAAAATATGTCCTGATACTGATCCAATTAATATCAATCACGAACTGTACTTTGTACGTGTTAGAGGTATTCCGACAAAATCAAAAATTATTTGGGAAGAAATGGTAGACGTTAACAAGGTTTTTGACGCCTTAGTGTGGTTAAAAGAACATAATCCTTTATATTCTCGTATTGTATTGCCAAATACTTGTAAGGAGTTTTCTTTACAAACGTCATTATTAATTGATCCAGATTTTGAAGTACAGGAGACAGAAAATGCTACTGAATCTAATTTGGATGACGAACGCGAATCGAGCCCAAAAAGTCCAACGCAAGAAAACAACGTAGACGCTACTTTAAATAATGAGCGTAAGGCAATGTTAACTCAGGTTCTTGACGAAAATAATGATTATTACGATTACGAGCAATATACTATTTATCCTTTATATGAAAAAAAATTATGTAAAACTGATACCGCCTTATATCAAATGTTAAAAATAGCCGATTTGCCTTTGGAGAATCGTGAGAGATCTTTAGATCTATTGTGTTTTCCAGATTTATTTCCTCTTGGTATTGATGGACGACACCAAGCTAGACGGGTTAAACTTCACGACCATGAATTTGATAAATGTTGTTTGATGTCCAAACATCCACAATTCAGATTAAATATACAATTCGTATTTTTTCTGTATAATCTATACACTTTTCGTCAAATAAATCGTGGTATTTATAGCAAACTATGTACAACTAAGCGTTATACGGCTTCAGAATATTTAGAAGCACTACAGACAGATGTATTAGAATCTAACTTGAGTACAATATTCGCCACTATAAGAAATACGGAACAATACTGGCGTATACCAAGGAGTAATTTAAGGTGTATGACGCAAGAGTTTGGACCTGCGACATGGTTTGTAACATGGAGTCCTGCTGAATGGCTGATGCCTGACTTAACTGCATATCTTCGTGAAGTAAATGGATGGCCTGACGATTCGACGCCCATTAGTGTACTTGTTGCTAAGGATCCCGTGTCAACGTCAAGATTTCTTGATAACAAATTCAAAGCATTCCTTGATTTTATTTGTTTCAAAGATAATCCGATTGGAAAAGTGGCGCATTATTTCTGGCGACGAAAATACCAAGGTAGAGGTATACAACATTTTCATTTATTAATTTGGATTGAAGGTGCGCCAATTATCGGGAAATCTTCTGTTGAAGAAGTTTCTCAATTTATTTTGCAACACATAACTTGTGAAATGCCAGATCCAAAGATTTCACTATTGTTATACAGGCGAGTCAATACGCATCAACGACACAAACATAACGATTATTGTCTTCGTTCTAAAAAAGTAGGACGCAAAACGATTCGTGTGTGTCGTTTCGGGTTTCCTCGTCCTGTCACGGAAACGTTGATTTTGAAAGATGTCATAAGTTCGATAGCAGGTAGGAAACGATTAAAACATAGAAGTAGGCTTTATCATGTTCCTCGAAAACATGATGAGATCAATATAAATGATTATCATCCTGTTCTTCTTACGGTATTAGAAGGAAATGTCGATATACAATACGTAAGTGAAACATCTACATTGCTTACTTGGTATATTACTAATTGTAAGTACGTAAATAAACCAGGAAAATGTGAAATATCTGATGCTGTCCTTGATAGTAAAAATAAGAAAAAGAAATCATTGCGTCAAGAACTTTGGAATTTTACTTTGCGAGCCACGAGTAATAGGGAATGTGGATCTCTTGAAGCCTGTGATGGAATGTGTGGTATTCCTTTATAGGGGACTGATTCAAAAACGACTATAAAATGGTTAGATGTTAATCAGATACGACGTAGAAAAGTTAAAACTTATAAGGAAATTGAAGCTCTTGACGGAGATTCTACAAATATATTTTGTCCTTCTATAATAGATGAACATTATCCACGGAGACCGAAAGAATTGGAATCTATGTTTTTATATGAGTTTTTACAGTGGTATGATATTTTAAAAAATAAACCACGAGGTAAAAATATTGAATACTACACGATGGAGAATGGTTATTATCTAAAACGGCGACAGCGTGGATGTCTTATTAATCACTATAAATATAATGTCAATACGCAGCCGGAAAATTATTTCTTTTCATTACTGCTCATGTTTAAACCGTGGCGGAAAATAGAAGATCTTAAAGACGGATGTGATACATATACAGAAGCATTTCACAAGGGAAAGTTATATCTTACGGAAGCATTGCAATATCATGAAAAATTAGAGGAAGTGCAAAAAGCATTTGAAACTGCGAAGCAATTAGTTGAACAATATTTAGATAATTTGGAAAAACAGCATGAGTCTCAAGATGATCCCGATAATCCAATAGGTGTTCAAAATATTGAGGCTGGTGAAGCGATGCAAGATTTTAAGGATCTTGGTGACAAATTAAATCAGGAAATCGATGTATCTGAAATGATCTCAAATCTAAACGCAGATCAAAGAAGAGTATTTGACAGAGTCATTAACGCCGTAACGATATCGCCGGATGACGAACAATTTAAACAATTACTATTATACGTTAGCGGAGAAGGAGGTACTGGTAAAAGTTTCTTAATTAAAACAATTAAATGCTGGATAAAACAAAATCTTCACAAGGATATTGCTGTAACAGCACCTACTGGTTTAGCGGCGTTTAATATCGATGCTTTAACAAATTACAGGCAATGGCAGTTACCTGTTGAACATGGTGATCAGTCTCCTAAGTATACACTATTATCTGATCACGTTTTGAAAGTTTTACGGGCAGATCTTAAAGATGTTAGTCTTATTATAATTGATGAAGTGTCAATGATATCTAATTTAACTTTCATGTATATAAATTTACGACTATGTCAAATATTTGATACCATGGATGACGATTTCTTTGGTGGAAAGCATGTTCTTTTATTTGGAGATCTGCTTCAATTACCTCCTGTACGTGAAAATTTTATCTTTGTTCCACTATCAAAAGCAGAATTTGATAAATATATTGGCAGTGTGGGGACTACTCCTGAGGAATGGTTGTGGCAAAAATTTCAATATGATGAATTGACGATCAATATGCGTCAGCAAGGAGATACATCTTATCGTGAATTACTCTCGAGAGTTCGTGTTGGTTTATTGACAACTTCTGATTCTGAGATTCTCGAGAAAAAAAGAATATCATTGAAAGGTCAGTCTTTCGATGAAAGATTATACGAATTGAGTAATTTTATTGATAATTTGCCGCCTGATACTGTTTGTTTACTGCCTACTCGTTATTTGTGCGATGTTTTTAACACTGCAATGCTAAGTCCTATTGCTTCGAAAGAAATATTATTAATTGCTGAAGATACGCTTGACTGTAATAATTATATTAAACGAAAGGTACAAAAGCGATTGACGGATAATGAAGACGATGATACTAATACAGCTGGGCTTTTGAAACAAATTACAATTAAAATTGGAGCGAAAGTTATGATAAGACGCAATATTGATGTCACTTTGGGCCTTGTAAATGGTACAATTGCTACAGTTATTTCTGTTGTGCAGGATATATCTACCAATCGTGTAGAAAAGATTAAACTTCTTTTACCGTCTGGTTTGGAGTATTGTATTGAAAGAGTAAGTGTCAAGTTTAAAGTAATGGAGAAAGCATATGTTATCAGAAAACAATTTCCCATAACTCTCAGTTATGGCATAACCGTTCATAAAAGTCAAGGATTAAGCTTGCAAAACGCTGTTATGGATATAGGCAATTCTATATTTAGTTATGGTCAGGTATATGTTGCGTTATCCCGAGTAACGTCTCTGGATGGATTGCATTTAATTAACTTTGATCCTTCATCTGTAACGGCAAGTGAAAGAGCTATTGTCGAAAAAACGTTTCGAAAAGTAAAAGATGTTCCGTGGACATTGTTGAAAATAATCAATGCCGGTCAAGAGTCAGACCAACGAGCTGGAAAAAGTACTGCTGAGCCGATACCTGTTTTGCAAAATAAAGATAAAGTTTCATGCTACGCAAATTCAGTAATACAATGTTTCTTGCAGTCAAGTATTATTAGGAAAGTGTTGCTTAAAGTTGATAAGGATGATTTAAGTATATTAGCGCATAAATATGACCAACGATTACCTAATTTGAATGCTGATGCGATACGGACAGATTTAGGAGAGCGCTTTACGAGTCATGATGATGAAAAACCGGCAAAACAAGACGCTCTTGAATTTCTTATTGCCGTTTGCACAAAATATAATTACATAAAAAATTTGGTCGGGCATCAAGTTACTTGTACTACTAAGTGCATTAGCAACTCATGTGGTTATACGACAAAAAATATCATTGATAACATAGTTGTTCCAATTTCTATTAATAATTTGAAGAAGAAAAGTTATAATCTTAATAATTTATTAAAGGATACATTTTTAAATTGGGGTCATTTTTAAATTATATGGAAAAACATGCCAATCTTGTGCAGGAAATCTAGTATTTAGAAATAAATTAACGTTGACGAAAGAAATAGTTATTATTTATTTAATTTTGTTCTCGTCACAGGATGATAAATTAGTGAAAATACCACAAACATTTAATTTAACTGCCATACCAACAACTAAGATATCGATAGCTAAACAGCAGTATAAAGTAATGAATACTATATTTCATCAGGGTACATTTATTGAAGATGGTCATTATACAAGTATGTGTAGAGAAAACACATTTTGGATTGAATTTGATGATGGAAAAATTACAGAAAAGAAACGATGGCCTACAGGTGCTAAAAATATTTATATATTATTTTTGGAAAAAGTTGGTAAGAAATAATTTATACAAGCAACATAATATAGATGCATATTTTACATAAAAGCAATGTCCGGTAATGTATATATATTAACAACTTCAGACAACTTTCTTTATAAGGTGTAATTTTTTTCTGTGGTATACATACGTATAGCATTAGCGTTAATCATGCTACATTGCGATTATTTCTTATGTCGGAAATTGAAAAATATATACAAGATGTACAACTAAAGGGTTTAGAAATATTGTTTATAAGATATGTATTATTATGTTGTTACCTCGAAAAAACAAAGTGGTAGTATTATACCTTAAAATAACACCCTATGCATACTGTTTATAAATGCGTAATACTACAAAAACGCGTGATATCCGTACAAAATTACCTTTTTTAAAAAAAAAAGGTAAAGAAAGGCGCCAAGTACACGCATAGTAGTGCATATGTTGTTACCTTGAAAAAAAAAAACAGTGGTAATATTATACCTCGAAAAAACCCTAAGTAACAAGTGGTAGACGTAATCTTTGTATCTCGAAAAATCTCGAAAAACCTAAGCAATATATGTTATCTCGAAAAAAAAAACAGTGGTAATATTATACCTCGAAAAAACTTAAGTAACAAGTGGTAGAAGTAATCTTTGTATCTCGAAAAATCTCGAAAAAACCTAAGCAATAGTATTTTTATTTCCAAAAAATTATAACTGAAGTGATACACATCTCACAAAATTACGTTACCTCATCAAAGATCAAGTCACGCTTCAAGTGATCTATTACAATTACAAAAAAAAAATGATATCTCTTTAAATACAGCCCAATTACAGAGAACATACACTGAGAAAAAAATTTGTCAATCCCAAGAAATATTTAGTTCGATATGTTCAACTAAACATTTTAGTTAGTTAACTAAACATAGTTGAATTAATTAATTCTTAATTAAAGAAACGAAATAAATTGTTGATACAACTAATATTTGGTTAACTAACTAAAATGTTTAGTTGAACGTATCAGACTAAATATTTCTTGCGATTAACAATTTTTTTTCTCAGTGTATTTTCGAGATGCAAAGATTACGTCCTTCCACTTGTTACTTAAGTTTTTTCGAGGTATAATATTTACTGTTTTTTTTTTTAAGTTAACAAATTTTATTTATATTTAAATACAAAGTTTATGTGTATGTGTGAGCGAGTGATATGAGTATGGGTGATGTGTGTGCGTGCGCGCGCGCACACACATCACCCATACTCATATCACTCGCTCACACATACACACCACGCTGACCTAATTTCAAAGTCTAGCAGCGCCAAGTTTTTTTATAAGAAAATTTATGTATTTAAATAAAATATTTTTATTTGTATATGTACTGTACCTCTGTAATTCTTTGCGATTAAATACTTTAAAATACAATATAAACTTTGTATTTAAATACCTTGTATTCCCTTGTTGGGTTTAAATATTTAATAAAAATTTGTATTTTGTACTACTCTGTAATTCTTCATGATTCGATCTTTTATTCTATTGAAAATAAACTTTGTATTTAAATATAAATAAAATTTGTTAACTTAAAAAAACAGTAATATTATACCTCGAAAAAACTTAAGTAACAAGTGGAAGACGTAATCTTTGCATCTCGAAAAATACACTGAGAAAAAAAATTGTTAATCGCAAGAATATTTAGTCTGATACGTTCAACTAAACATTTTAGTTAGTTAACCAAATATTAGTTGTATCAACAATTTATTTCGTTCTTAATTAAGAATTAATTAATTCAACTAATGTTAGTTAACTAACTAAAATGTTAGTTGAACATATCGAACTAAATATTCTTGGGATTGACAATTTTTTTCTCAGTGTATGTTCTCTGTAATTGGGCCTGTATTTAAGAGATATCATTTTTTTTTGTAATTGTAATAGATCACTTGAAGCGTGACTTATCTTTGATGAGGTAACGTAATTTTGTGAAGATGTGTATCACTTCAGTTTATAATTTTTTGGAAATAAAGATACATTGCTTAGTTTTTTCGAGATTTTTCGAGGA
>JASTWK010001449.1:0-33986 GCA_030770225.1 Temnothorax unifasciatus
CAATACTTTCACCAATAAAATTACAATCGGTTATATTTCGTATTACGGAGAAATAATATTTTGGTTCTGTAACAATTTGCCTCCCCAAAACGACGATATTGTACATGTATACCGGCCATGTATCAAAACGCAACCCCGAAAACGAATCGGTAAATTTACATTTCCCTCACTGAAATTGCATCTTTATTTTCAATCACGGACAAAATCGGGACAACTGCCAACAGACCGCCATAACTTGCGATTTCGAGTGTTACATCGAATCGCGCATTGCACCCATTATTCACGTTTCCACAGCGCTCCCCTAAGCGCACACAAATTGAACCCTTTTCGCCCGACGACGTCATCATTGTGCGCGCATAAAACAGTAATACCCTTTGCAATATTGGTTCATGCGCTTTCATTTAACGTGTCAGGGTATGTGAAATGCATTTTTATTTACGTCCAACCATGAGATCAATATCGGTCGCTCTCTGTCCGCAATAATAGACGTCATACGTAACAAGATAACGAAACGATAAATATTTTGTAGTTGTTTTGATTTTAACAAAGAATAATGTGCCAAAACCGGATTTATACTTAGAATTATGCTGTTAATATGTGTATAAAATAAGTAAAAGAAAATTGTCTCTAAATAACTAGTGACTTTTATATCATTTTGTCTATAGTCATAAATTACTTATAATATTTTTATATTTATTTATATAATATATTACATAATATATGTGACACGAATATATGTAACGTTTATTTACCATTAAAAAGTAACTTATCATTTTTCAAGAACTAAATCATAGTATTGCGCTTCAATATTTTTGCACTGATCAAAAGGAATTTCTGTTATATTTATATTTTAACTATTGACGAGAGAGAGAGAGAGAGAGAGAGAGAGAGAGAGAGAGAGAGATGTTATTTGACCCCTTGTTTTATTTCGTTTTGCTAGATCACTTGATAAGGACCCGAAGCCTGGGTTGAAACGTTGTGAAGTTTATGTATATATTTTTTACTAATTGTTGTCGATTTAAATATATTATTTTTGGTTAAATATTATTGGCGGAACAAACATTTACTTTTTTGTAAATTATAGTAATTATTTTATGCATATTTACGGACTGTAATTAGAATATCGCAATTAGAATATTACTTTGCAAAAAAAATAATTTTTTTCTATCTTTATTTTGTATCCATTTCCAAATCTGCCATTTGTGAGCTTAGATCATTTTTATTGCACTTTTCGAAGAGCGAAATTATTCCGGAGCCTTGCCAAAGTGTATCCATATTTCGAGAGCAGCCCCCACAATAAAATAATTCTGTCGCTCAGCACCTTCGTCGTCGGATTTATCCGCCAAAATTAATGAGGTTAAAACGCATAGCGCCGCCGTAACGATTACAGGACCGATTACGCGAATCTCGCTTTGCAATTGGTTCCACTCATTTCCAGGGGGATGACGGGTACCCGGTGTGAGTTTGCCGTACATACGTAACGGAAGATAAATACGGCACTATAACTTCGCCGCACAAGCCAATTTGGCAACGAAATGTCATTAGGTGAGCGGCGTATGTAACGGCGTTAATTGTAATGCTCGTGCGAAAAACGGATGGTAATTCGTTATCTCGTCCTGCATATGTAAGCAAACGTAAGACATCGATCGTCACGATCCGTGTATCCGCACACATGGAAGATCAATATATCAAAAGCCAAAAGTCGAATCTAATCATCTACTAGCTCTTTCCCTCTCTCCCTCTCTCCTCTGCTCCCTCTCTCCCTCTCTCCCTCTCTCCCTCTCACGCTCTCTCCCTCTCTCCCGCTCTCCCTCTCTCCCTCTCTCCCTTTCCCTCCCTCTCTCCCTCCCTCCCTCCCTCCCTCCCTCCTTCCCTCCCTCCCTCCCTCCCTCCCTGAGGGTTGATACTGCCTATGTTTGACTACTGTTGCACCGCACTCACAGACATCACCGGAGAGCAGAACCTTCGCTTACAGAGGTCCCTGAACGCTTGTGTTCGGGTACATCTTTCAAATAAACCGTTTTAACCGGCGTAGCTTCGCATAGAATGGGGGTGATATGCTCATCCCTATGCGAAGCTTCGATGGCTCAAAAATTAAATCTAGGCGCATCTACTTTGTTGGCTGCCTCACATACTCATCCTTGTATCCTAAAATCTCCGATGCTCCTTTAACACTCGAGCGTATAGATGTGATAAAGCAACACGTGAAACAAGGGCTTCGGCTGATTGCTCTTATCCAGCCACAATGTCGTACAGAATTTTTCAGACGCTCCTTCGTATGCACTGCTGCTGAGTTCTGGAATCGCATCCCTACCGATATATATCATTGCACCCACTCTTGGCACTTTTAAGCGAAAACTTTATGACTATTTGCTTCTGTAACAATGACTGATTCTATCACGTTGTATAACTATTGTATGCAACTGTTTCTCTTTGTATTTTATGAATCTTTTAACACATTGTATACATCGCTACTTTTCTGTATTAGTTCTATCACGCTTGAGGGGACAGTGTCCCAGAGCGTTAATAAATAACGATTTCTCTCTCTCTCTCTCTCTCTCTCTCTCTCTCTCCTCTCTCTCTCTCTCTCTCTCTCTCACATAAAAACGAACGAAAGTAACCCATTATATGTGTATCATATATCTATAACTACAACGTGTTATAATTTAGATTAAATTTATGTAACTTATTTTGATAACGTAAATATATAAAATTGTAAATTCTGGATAAAATTTAGATTCCTTTTTATATATATTTTCCCAACAAATAATGCAATAAAATTTATTCTCTAATTTAACTATATTTCTCATGCTTCACCTATAGATATTTCTTCGCGCATTCCATTCATATACACGTACATATTTTTTGAATAATTTTAAACCGTTGGATACATGAGGCATAAATGAAAGATTAATCTTTTATATTTTAATAAAAATAATTGCATGCGAAAAAAATTTTGCATGCGTCTCTACTACAGTTTAAACAATATCTTATTACAAAAATTACTACGTCAATTGATAAGATTAGCGTATACTGGATTCATTTTTCATCCGTCCGACGTGTATTAATATTAATGCGTCACCGTAAGCAATTTAAAATCGTGTCGATGATTCTCCGGAGATTGCTAATAATAAAATCAGGATCGTAACAGTGCATCGCAATATCGTACTCATTTATCTCTCTTTCTTTTAGCACGACTTAAATAGGATGAAATTAAGATAAGACGTCATCTATGCTGACACGAGTCCATTAATATCTAATCTGGAAGCTAACGATATTTATAAACATGCCTCATTACTAATGCATAATTACGAAAATGTCTTGTTATGAATATAAAGAAACTAGTTAAAACAGATTGCACATATTATATGTTTTGTATTATTACATGTAATAAAATTGTACTGTTATATAGAAAAGATTAATACAATAAAAATCGAGATAAAAATGATATATCTGTTAAATATACTACGTTATATTATTAAAAAATATATATTTTAATATACAAAAATACGGAAACCTAATTATTAAAAAACAAAATATGTATACTTTAAACAATTCTAATGTAATATAACGCAGTGACGTTTTTGTCAAAAAAAAAATATACATATATATATATATATATAAAATCCACTTTCAAATTAAAAGAATCGATAATAAAAATGGGTTGCATATATCTGTAACTTCTGTCTCTCAGTAATTCACACAAAATTATAACAATCCGGTATGCGAACAGCAATTTAGACTGCAATTTAAGCCAAGCGCATTCGCGTGATCTGCCATTACGGCATCCTCCGAACGCACAATTGTATCCCGTACTTAATCTTAATTAATCGCGGGTATTAGGGTGTACTGTGAGGTTAGATCTCGGAGCTGTTGTGAGGTTCATCAATGAATGTGCCGCATCAATGAATTCCGAACCGTTTGTTCGCGGAACGGAATGGCCGCGGAACTTCGGGTCCGCTTCCGGTCCTTTCCACGGTGACTCCGGAGCACTTTGCTAAATTAGAATAAACCGATGCCATCGACGTCTTTATTCGCAGTCACCTAAAACTGTCGACCCTCCTTCGCGCCAAGATATATCTTTATGACCGCGGCGTTAGAGACTTATTCTATAGTAAATGGCATTGGTTGAACTTTGATCGTAATATATGGCGAATGCTGCATCGCATTGATATATCGCCGAACGACTTATTCATACGTGATTCAGACGAGAATAAATGTCGCATAGAACAATTGAATAATACAGATCAGAAATGCTACTATCATTAATATCCTAAATCCTAAGTATTATTAAATTTATGAAAAACGAGATATTCTCGTAATTTGATTTTAATTATTCGCACATAATTCGCGATATAATTACTTTACCTAAATTAATATTATCGAATCCATGCTGTATACCTATACGAAAATCTGTTAATTTCTACATGGAGGAGAAAAGACGAAAAGAAAGAGAAGAGACAGAGAGAGAAATGCACCGCGATGCAACATCACAGTTATCAAATCAAAATGATATGTATAATGATTAACATGTAAGCAAAAAGTATGTTTCTCCACTGTACACAATTAATTATTTTTCTAAAAATTTCATAATTAAAGTAATTACACGTCAAATAATTCATCTTTATAATACTTTTGCGTCTTTCATGGAGTTGCGTAGAACTCCAAATGACTTGGCGTAGACCATTAGAACTCCAAATAATTTTTGGAAAACGAGGCGACGATTATTAACGCAATACCCAAATATTTGTGTGTGCCGTTACGTATCTCCACGTGCGTTCCTATATCTATATTGCTAATGGATTAAGCGAAATATATGGCGGTGAAACAGACGCTATTGCCGGCGCGTAGGTAGCGCGATAGTTCTCATGGGCGAATTGCTCGGATGCTTCGAGTTCCTGCAAGGCGGGGCCGATACGTGGAATTCGGTTACAGCGATGCCTTAATGGCGTATAGTAGGGCTTTAGTCCGAGTGTATTCTAATATGCACATATAAGTGGTTAACGCATTTGCCCGAACTCCAAGTTGAATTGATTCACGAAAGGTCCGCGCGCGCGAATCGACTCGCGGGGGCGAATTGATCGCCCTCCCCCCCTCCCGGCATTTCTCCACGCTCTCGCATAATGGAGATTCCATCCCCGAGATATTTCCCCGCCGATAGCATTTACCTTGCTCGCCTTGCCGTGTGCCGTAAAAAGCATCATGGGAAAAGCGCGGAAGATTAATTCGCTTTACCGGTACGTACACCGCGCCGCGAATGGAAATGCTCGTAAAAGTAGCGACCGGAAATGTTTCAGCGACGTTACGACCGCGACGTCTCCTTCCGAATTGCAATCAGTTGATTTGATAGCTAATCAAGTTCGATTAGTGCTTGTAATAGTACTCGTGCGAATTCGTTTTATATCTATCGTACAATTAATACGAAAGGTTGCTTGGATAATTTTAAAATGTAACCCTTTGTTGCACAAATTTTTCTGTTGAACATATTCTACTGAATTTTGATATACGTATGATTATATCAAATATGGTTTTTTCGGATTACTAATTGCAAATCTGAAATTGAAATGTAATAAATCAAAATAGCAGATTCAATATGGCAGTCAATTGAAAAAATTAATTATGGCTTATTTACGTATAAAATTTTGTACGTAAGTTTTTTAGACTTTTTCTATTTTAAATCTGCAGTCAAAATTTAAAACTACAAAATGCCGGATCCAATATCAAAGAAATTTTTGCCACTTTTTAACAAAAAAGTAATAGAAATATAAATACATACCGCAAATATATATAAATATACCGCAATAAGTTAATTATAAATAATTATTCAAAATTACTACAAGAGAATCTCGCAAAGTGTTAAACTCCGCTTGTAATAAAATTTTATTTTAGACGTAACAAATAAATTTAGAAATTATCAATGATAGAGAGAACCAAAAAAATAATTACATATTTATGTTGTTTATGTATGCACATACAAGTCTTAAGAACATAACAAAACGAAATATGTTACACAAATCAATTATAAAATACGTAAAAATGTAGAAAAACTGCGAAGAAATATATAGGCGTCAAATAAGGATACTATGCAATAAAGGGTTAAAAATAACTGCAACACTTATTGTTAAGAAATAAGCACACTTGTACACATATTCTTCTTTACATGCAATGAAAATATTTAAGTTTATAAAAATGATTACGCAAACAAGAATATATACAAAATAAAACAATAAAAAATGTGTATATACATCTTGAATTATTTTATATTAAATTGCATACACTTGGCCTGTTTGAGATTCCGTCATCTCGCGCCACCGGATCAGATGGCAGCATCGACCGGGTATCGATCCGCCAGATCCGCGCGGCCGGTATCGCAATTACGAGCGCGAGCGTCGTCGTTTCCGCTCGTCACACACAGTCGATATATGGCCGCTCTGCGATAAGTCGTGCAACGTGTGCTATAGTCGTGCGAGTGGATTTTCGTATCCAAGTGCATACCGCAGCGACCGACGCTGATTAGATACCGATTTAAGAGCTAAAGAAGACCGCTCAGATCCAGCTCAGGTACAGCATCAAGACACATCAGGCTCACCCGTGCGCGAGTGCCGACAGCCACGGATCTCAACGGCTCACGGGCGTATCATCACGGAAGAGAGATTAATATAATCGTCTCATTCACTCTCATCACTAAATACATCTCATTTCCGGACTTCTCAGGTCAGACTGTACATATTTTTCAAATTAAAGACTGCTCAGACTGTGCTCTGAGCTCCACAAATAAAACGGTCATAATTTTCTTAACACCTTCCACGCGCGTCCTTCTCATCCCGCTTCCATCGCCGGGAAAACAGCGATTTCGCGAACATTTGGTCCTTCGAGCCGGATGCGTGGAACATAAAGTGTAGCTCAGAGACAGATCGTGTGAACAGGGCATGCCCTTCAAAGTGCCACGTAGACATTATCGCGCGCTTTCGCGAGTGAAGGACAGACATTTTCACGCGCGCTCGCGAGTGCCATACAAACATTACCGCGCGCGCTCACAAGTGTAACGCGGACATGATCACGTGCTCAGTGCATGAACAGACTCTCGCGTCGCGCAGTGTTTCTCTCACGCGTTCTCGAACGTTCTCGACTCGTGCAGCATTTCTTACACATGTTTCGAATTCTCAGGTCTCTCATCGTACCAGCTCAGTGACGTCTCATCATGTCGGAGCCCGCCAACACCGCGACGGGCGGCAAAACCGGGAGCGGCAACAAAACCGGGGCAGGCGGCAAGACCCCGCCATTGCTTGACTTGCCAGGCGATCCGCGCACATCAGACCGCACAACGTCACCCGCGCGTCTGTCAGCTGAGCTCACACTCAAGGTGCAGACTCAGATGAACCGCATCGCGACGATGCGAGCCATCAAGCAGACCTTGCCGGCTACCGCTGAAGAAACCTCGGTGGATGAAGTCCTCCAGATCTCCATCCAGCTCGAGGAGACGCACAAAGCGTTCCTTAAAGAGCACTCATACTTCGAAGTCTCATGGCCGGCAGCGTTCATCGGCCATGATTATTTCGCAAACAACGCCTTCGCCATGGAAGCGCAGGAATGCATGTCGGCTCGTCGCGCCCTGGCAAAGCTCAAGGGCGTACTGGCAGAGAAGGTCGCTCCGACAGCAACGGCTGAACCGGCGCAGCTCTCTCAGTCGCAACAACGACTGCCGGACATCAATATCCCGTCATTCGAAGGCCAGTACGAGACATGGCCCACATACAGAGACCTCTTCAAGGCTGTCATTTATGACAGTCAACGGCTCACCGACGTGGAGAAACTCCATTACCTGCGGCTCTCATTAAAGGGAACACCGGCTCAGCTCATCTCCGGATTACCTCTCACCGCCGACTCACTCAAGCCATCATGGGAGATGCTCGTTGATCGCTATGAGAATAAGCGCCTGCTCATCCAAGCCTATCTCGATCAGCTCTTTGCCAGCTCAACGCCTGTGCAGAAGAACGCCACAGCGTTAGACAAGCTGCTCACTACCTTCAAGGAAGGAATAAAAGGCCTGCAAGCCTTAGGTGTCTCAGAGGATCTGGGCGACTGTATCCTGGTATACCAACTCTCCAGGCAGTTGGACCGCCAGACAAAGGAGCAGTGGGAGACCTCCCTGGGAGCCACTCGCGAATATCCGCGATTTGAGAAGCTTGAGCAGTTCTTGACATCGCGAGCACGAGCGCTAGAGAGGATTGAGTCAACGGCCAGCTCAGGAAGCGCAGCCAGCTCCACATCCAGGCGCTCATCGACCGCTCAACATGCGGCAGTTCAACCAGCCCGTGCTGTGACATCAGACAGCTCAACGGAGTACCCGTGCGATTGCTGCAATGGCACGCACTTCATTGTCACGTGCTCCAAGTTCCGAGATCTCTCACCTGGCGATCGCCAAAAACTTGTCATCTCACGGAGGCTGTGCTTCAACTGCCTCGGTCGCCACAACGTCCGCTCATGCAAGAGCTCACGAGGGTGCAAGAAGTGCACCAATCGCCATCATACTATGCTGCATGAGGCTCATCAGGCGAGCACATCAACGAAGACGACCACCAGCTCAGCTGCGCCCACTCAATGAATGGACGGCGCAATCGTCAACCACTCACTTTCGGCCCGCTCATCACACTCAACGTTATTAGCGACGGCCTTGGCTCAGCTGAGCTCATCTGTTACCACTCAGCACGTACGGCTTCTCATTGACTCAGGCTCAGAGCTTACCTTCATCTCTGAGTCACTTATCCGTCAGCTCAACATTCCTCGACAGCATTCAGTCATTATCATCACTGGCATTGGTGGCGGAAGGTCAACACAAACTCGAGGAATCGTGTCACTCACGCTCCGCTCACTTCACTCAAGATCAGACGTCATTATTCACGCTCACATTCTGCAGACGTTAACCAACATCCTGCCATCATTCAACGCTGCACCACAGGAATGGCCGCATCTTACCAAGTTAGCCTTGGCCGATCCAGATTTTCTTACACCCCGGCCAGTGGACATCATCATTGGAGCGGACGCATATGGGCAGATCATCAAGCCCAACATCATCAAACACGATCCATTGATGCCAATTGCGCAGCTCTCAATTTTTGGATGGCTCGTTCTCGGGCCTGTCAACACATCATCATCGGCATCTGCGACTGTGCATCATATCTCGATTGAGGAAAGAGAAGATGCTCTTGACGAGTTGCTGGAGAAATTCTGGACACAAGAAGAAGTGCCTGCGAGTAACCATCAGGATCTTACTCCTGACGAACAAAGATGCGAAGAATACTTTAAAAGCACTGTTTCGCGGGACTCAACAGGGCGATACACGGTTCGACTTCCGTTAAAATCATCACCTGATACGCTTGGCAACTCGTATCTAACTGCTCATCGATGCCTGCAGGGATTAATACGAAGATTCTCCCGAGATCAGGATTATCGACGTCTGTATCATCAGTTTATGACTGAATACCGAGAGCTCAATCACATGAAGAAGGCTTCACCCGTCTCCAGTCAGCACACACAATATTATCTGCCACACCACGGAGTGCTCAGACCAGACAGTGCAACCACAAAATTACGTGTGGTATTTAATGGCTCGAGTGCATCCACCTCCGGCCGCTCACTCAATGATCTCATGCACACGGGAGCCAAGTTGCATCTAGACATCACCGATGTTCTGCTCTGGATTCGACAATTCCGACACTTAGTCGCCACTGACATTACCAAAATGTATAGGCAGATTAACGTGCATGAAGATGACTGGAATTTACAACGGATTCTCTGGGTAGACGACCTGCTCAATGTAGTGCCACATTATCTAACAACGGTCACCTATGGCACCAAGGCTGCCCCGTTTTTGGCAGTACGAACACTGCTGCAACTGGTGGAGGATGAAGGTCACAACTATCCTCTTGCAGTGCCGCCTCTCACTCAAGGCCGATATGTCGATGACATATTTGGAGGCGCAGACACTGTTGAACAGCTAATTGAAATTTCATTGCAGCTAAAGGACTTGTGCATGGCGGGCGGCTTCCCATTAGCAAAGTGGCACGCGACTCATCAAGATGTACTCAATGCGGTTCAAGCAGAAAAGAATCAGGGCTCTCAAATTGCATTTGACGATTGCGTAACCAAAATACTCGGATTACGATGGCTTCCTCAAGAAGATTTATTCACATTCTCAACAAGGATCTCGTCGCAAACTAATCATCTCACCAAACGCCTCATTTTATCTGAAGTGGCTCAGATATTCGATCCACTAGGCTTTGTATCACCAGTAGTGATCAAGGCGAAGATGCTCTTGCAGGAGCTTTGGCTTCATAAGCTTCAATGGGATGAACCACTGTCATCCCAGCTCTCATCACGGTGGCTCAGCATCAGAAAGGAACTCACCAGCTTAAGCAAGATCTCAATACCTCGATGGTATAACACATGGAGTACCTCAACAGTGGAATTTCACGGCTTTTCTGATGCCTCGCAACTCGCAATGGCTGCAGTTGTGTACATCACCGTCCGCAGCTCTAATGGCGCCACGATTTCATTGGTGTGCTCCAAAACTAAGGTAGCACCACTCAAACGGCTCACCATCCCGAGACTTGAACTCACCGCAGCATTACTGCTAGCAAGACTCATGCGATACGTCCAAGCCACCTTGAAGTTGAACGTTATAGCGACTCACTTGTGGACGGACTCTCTTGTAGTACTCGCATGGATCAAATCTCATGCATCGCGCTGGAAGGATTTTGTGAGAAACCGAGTCTCGCAGATTCAAGAGCTCACTGCAAAAGCACATTGGAAATACGTACCTGGTACATCCAATCCAGCCGACTGCGCATCTCGAGGCTTAACGACTTCTCAACTCCAAAGTCACTCATTATGGTGGACGGGACCACCGTGGATACTCACACCTGAATCATGGCCAGCACAACCTGCGCTGCCGGACGAGTTGAGCGCTCATGAGGCTCGTCCTGGCATTGCGCTACATGCAACTGCTCCTCAGTCGGACTACCACTGGGATCTCATATATAAGTACTCAACTCTCAACAAATTATTGAGAATAACAGCTCTTTGTTTCAGGTTTATTTCGCTTCTGAAGAGGCGCCGATCCAAGCCACTGGACTTGCACTCAGCTTTGGAGAAATCTAGGTTATTCTGGATTAAGGCCACTCAAGCGGTATACTTCACGCACGAGATCAAGATGCTCACGGCCAATTTACGATTACCAACGACTCACGCATTCAGTCGACTGACTGCGTATATAGACGCTCAAGGGATTGTCCGAGTTGGCGGACGTCTCACCCAATCAGAACTGGCTCAAGACAACAAACATCAGGCGATTTTACCTCGCCACTCACGATTCTCAACCTTAATCATCGCCCACGCCCACATACGCACCCTGCATGGAGGAGCACAGCTGACATTGGCTCATGTCAGGCAACGATACTGGATCATCGGCGGACGGGCTCCGGTGAAGTCGCATGTCTTACGGTGTGTCGTGTGTGCTCGGCAGAGGGGGATCCGTGCTCATCAACTGATGGGCCAACTACCTCTCTCTCGGGTTACGCCGTCACGTCCGTTTGCACATACAGGAGTCGACTATGCCGGACCGCTCACCATCAAGACATGGAAAGGACGAGGAGCGAAAACATTTAAAGGATGGATCTGCGTGTTCGTCTGCTTCTCCACCTCCGCAATTCACCTCGAAGTAGTAAGTGACTACTCATCGGAGGGATTCATAGCAGCTCTCCGACGATTTTCAGCAAGACGAGGAATTGTACAGACAATGTACTCGGACTGCGGGACAACCTTCATTGGAGCAGACGCCGCGCTCAAGAAAATGTTCATCCAAGGCTCTCAAGAACATCACCGGATTGCTCAAGTTTTGCAACTTGACGGTACAAGATGGGAGTTCAATCCACCAGGCGCTCCACACATGGGGGGCAAATGGGAGGCGGTGGTAAAGTCTGTGAAGTTTCATCTGAGACGGACTATCGGGGAGACTCTACTCACGACGGAAGAATTAACAACATTGCTGACGCAAATCGAGGCCATCCTCAACTCGCGCCCTTTAGAACCGTTAAGTGACGATCCTGAAGACGTCTCAGCGCTCACACCAGGTCATTTTCTCATCGGAGGTCCACTCACTACCATACCCGAGCCATCTCTGATTGACCTGGCAACCTCGCGACTATCTCGATGGCAGCTCATCCAACAGCGTGTTCAACAATTTTGGGCACAATGGTCAGCTCATTACCTACAACGCCAGCAGGCAATATCCAAGTGGCATCATCCCAACAACAACATCAACGTGGGCTCCATCGTGCTGCTCACCGACGAACGATCTCCACCGTGCAAGTGGCCACTCGCAAGAGTAACGGCATTGCACCCCGGCAGGGATGGACTCACCAGGGTAGTTACCCTTAAGACGGCCACTACAACACTCACTCGGCCAATTGCCAAGCTGGCCGTACTGCCGATCTCGTCCGAATAACAGACCATGAGTAAGGAATCATCAACAAGGTTGCTGATGGCGGGCGGAATGTTTGAGATTCCGTCATCTCGCGCCACCGGATCAGATGGCAGCATCGACCGGGTATCGATCCGCCAGATCCGCGCGGCCGGTATCGCAATTACGAGCGCGAGCGTCGTCGTTTCCGCTCGTCACACACAGTCGATATATGGCCGCTCTGCGATAAGTCGTGCAACGTGTGCTATAGTCGTGCGAGTGGATTTTCGTATCCAAGTGCATACCGCAGCGACCGACGCTGATTAGATACCGATTTAAGAGCTAAAGAAGACCGCTCAGATCCAGCTCAGGTACAGCATCAAGACACATCAGGCTCACCCGTGCGCGAGTGCCGACAGCCACGGATCTCAACGGCTCACGGGCGTATCATCACGGAAGAGAGATTAATATAATCGTCTCATTCACTCTCATCACTAAATACATCTCATTTCCGGACTTCTCAGGTCAGACTGTACATATTTTTCAAATTAAAGACTGCTCAGACTGTGCTCTGAGCTCCACAAATAAAACGGTCATAATTTTCTTAACACCTTCCACGCGCGTCCTTCTCATCCCGCTTCCATCGCCGGGAAAACAGCGATTTCGCGAACATGGCCCTATTAAATAAAAAAGATATAATTTTTCCATACATATATTCTTAAAAATTTGATTATAATCATGATCTAATTCAGTTATTCTATTTTTATATTTATTTGTTTATATTTATCAGAGATGATTTAGAAATTCCAAAAGTATATCTCCATTTTGCAGAATAGTCTGCATTATTTGCAATTGCCTTCTCTATAGATACTTACATTTAATATCGGAACAATGCAGCTTAATAAATCAAATTTATCTACGAGGCACTTTGTTAACAGTTTGTAGATAACAAAAAATATATATACGAGCCCATCAGAAATCATAACTGTTTATTGTTGATTTGATAATGACAAACTAATGCGCGGCGTAAACGCGACGCGCATTGCGGGGACGAAAACTATGCTTTTAAGTAAGAACACTCGTTAACGAGCTCGTTAACGCGACGGAGGAGTCTAAACAAAGAGACAGAGCAAGCAGTTGAGAACATTGATAACGACATCTCGAATAAAAAGAAAAAGAGAGAACTCGCGGTTATTCTGTGCCAACGGAGCATAAGTCGCGTGAGCAGCCCGGAAAGTTTCAGCAGACTTATTAGTTAAATTAACACATGCAGAGTGTACCTGATATTTCCCTGATATTATAGGGGAGACCGGGGCTCGTTGGCACCGTTTTCACAATTTCGGAATTTAAGCCTTTAAACAACTAATTTTCATGATTAAACAGTACTAATATGATAGAGAGAACCTTTCTCTACATTTTCATGCCAGGAACGCTCCTGTATACTGTAGTTTCTTGATAATAAGTGAAATACGAACATGCTGCATTGTAGCCAACTTGCCCCAATAGTAGGGTAAGTTGGCTATACGACAAAAGTCCATGTTAAATTAATAAAAACGTAATAGAAACACAAAACGGGTAACAGATATGTACTTCTTGATAAAGATTGTATCTTTTAAAGTTATAATAGTTTGTGATAATCGAATAGCAAAATGCTGTTGTAGAAGAACAATTGTAAACTATTTTAGATATAGCTTTCTTCAATATAAAAATATTAATATAAATATATATCTAGCTTCTATCAGCATTGTAGGTAGCAAATCACATGCTCACATAGGTCTCACGCGCGCGGCAACAAGTCAAGCTAAGCATGTCTTGATACGAGCCAACATACCCTATCCCTACATACGTTTGAATTTTAGTTATTTTCTTACAATAAATTACTGTTGTTCCACAAAATGACATGTCGTATAGTAATAGAAACTTCTCTTTTAACTAATAATACGTTACTTTGATTTACTTCTCAAGCTGAAGAGCATTAATACGATATTTTGAAACGCTCGAAAATTTACTTGCTACCTCTTGAATTAGAGTTTTCTCTTTTTCTATTGTAATACTTGTTTGATTTAAATAAAACTTTGGGAGAAACACCTATATCATAAAAGAGATATTTTGTGATAACTTTTGCATTATTTCTTTCGCTATAAATACATAAACGGGACGCATTGCCAACTTGCCTCTTGTGCCAACGAGCCCCGGTCTCCCCTACTTCATCCTTATGCATTTAACATCAGAAAAGTCAACATTTCAATAGATCAATAGATTATCGAAGTAACAATTTCGCGTTTAAATTGTGAGATAAAGTTTCTCGCAACCTAAACGTTTAAAATATAATTAAAAACAAAATTTCTTGTTCGCTTAAATTTAAGTGGACTTTGCAAAAAAATTTTTACTTGAAATGTCCTCCGGATATGGATATCGAATTTAAGTTTAGAACGCAAAAATAAAACAACCCAAGTAACACAATATGCAAAATCGGGACATATTGCGTTATCTGAGAAGAAAAAACAAACATGTTCAGCAATATTTTTATTCCTCTGGTACGTGTTTCGTTGAAAGCGAAGCTTATAAAAAATCGATGTTAATTGTGGATCGTGTGAATAAAAAACGTTACTTTACGCAATTAAATTAAATTACCGGGCTCAAATAACAAAGAGATCTATTCACCGATTGATTCGCCGCCGTTGCCCCCTCGCCGACTGCTCCCATTGCCGTTTCATCCATGCCACCGAGTACCACGCTATCACTCACTCACGCGGATACTTGTTTCGATCGAGAAATTCGACACTTGCGTCCACGCACACGGAATTCACGACAAAAATTGCGAGTTTATGCACAAATGCGACGTCAAGTATCGCGAGAGAGGCATCTAAACAAGAAATATATAGCGTCCGCGTTTCACATACTTCCCGATAAATACATCGTAGTTCCTAACTTCAGGTAAATAAAGTTTGATACGCGTGAATGAGCAGCTCCGTTCGCGTCACGGCAACTTCACTACCCTCATGACGCGCGATACTCTCCCCAATCACGGAGCTGTTGTACATACAACGTCGAAAACCGTTTTGTTCTCGATTCATCCGAAAGTTCGCTCAACGCTCGGTCGCTTCTTGCACGTTTTGGCACTTTCAACACTCGATCCGCGCGTACAGTTCGGCGAAAAACACGGAGCTACTCCTTCGAAATCCTTCGAGGTGCCACGACGCGTGGAGACTGATGAGGCACCACGTCAATCAAAACAAAGTTCGCTGGCCATCGTAATCCCCACCACCGCGACCGAGTATCACGACGATAGCGTGCTATTATTTTCCGAGTCATAATTTATTCAAACTCCGATTAAGACTATCGTAAGATATAGTGCAGGAATAAATGGCAGCAACTGCATCCCGTTCGAAAGGAGCAATATACTAGGCGAGAGCGGGGTTAGTTGGTACATGGGGCAAGTTGGTACACGGCAATTATTGTAAAAGGGACAAAATATTGCATAAAAAATATAATATTTCCGCAAAAACATTGCGATAATATTTCAATTAGTTATTTTAGGCTGAGCAGCGTATTTTCACAAACAGAAAATATTTTTAGTTTTATATAGTCAAAAGTAAAATAAATCAGTGATGTATTAAATGATATATTTATAAATCTGGTCATCATATCATAATTCCAACTGTGTCTTTAAAATCTTTATACTTTAAACGTAATAACTTCCAGTCATGTTAATGTCTTAAAACATTTTTTTGTTTAAACAATAATCAAAATATTTAAATATGGCAGATCGGGGCTGGTTGTGACGAGGTAGGTTGTTACTGCTGTTCTTATAATTTCGACCAACTCCGTCGATGTAACACATTGCCTCGGCAGATACTTTAATCTTATATGTAAGATTTCACCGTTAACGTCTCTTATTATGTATCAGAACCAGTCAATTCAGAACATCAGTTAAATTATATCTATATTATAATTTTGCACTTAACAATGTAAGTGTAATATAGCACATATTGTTACATGTTGTAATTTCTCTTTATTAAATATATTATACTTTGAAAACTGGATCTTTCACAACTTAATCCAGTATAACTGTAATGTAAAATAATTGATTTGTTATAAAGAAAACTTTTGAAAGCAACTGTAATATGAAATAATTATTCTATAAAAAAAAAACGTTAAAAAAATCTTAAATTGTTTATAGAACAAGTATGCGATGGAAACAAATTCTATATATCATGCATTTGTTATAGGATTTTGACGATTTTGTTGGAATTTAAGAAGTTGTTTATTTTATTTGTAAGTTGTAAATTTAACGATTGAAGGCTCGGTTCACAATAATGCATAACGACAATTACTGTTAGATAATCAAGAAATGTGTAAATTTATAAAAATAAGAAGTATATCTTTTATATACAAAATACCATGTAATTAATATGTGTAATACAATGTACCATGTAATTACCGTAGTAATGTAATTTATTGTATAAAACATAAATATATCAGCATTTATTTTTCTTACAATAAACTAGGTATTGTTTCAACTAAAATATCAGTTCTTGACAAGAAGATCGAATCGTAGATGTACGTAAGTGAATTTTCTGTACTACCTGCTTGATTAATCGCATTAGCATATCACTCATATTTCGTTCATTTGATGAATAATAATTATCACGTAAAGTAAAAATAATTATTACCTCATATTCTGAATGAAATTTATAATGTATATAGCTAATATTAATATGTTCAGTTTTTCCCTAATATTTACAATTGATGTTAGGAAATTAACTTTTTCTTCCTAATGCTTAAGATTACAGCTATAATATTATTCGTTGCGTTTACTGATGAAATCATTGCAAACTTCTGTTTACATTAAGCTTTTTCTTATTTTATATGTCTCTCCATATACTTCCGATATCTATCAGTAATAAAAACATTTTGTTGTAAACATTATGTTGTATGTGATATTAGTAGATGGTTGCAGCAACATTGCATTATGTCAAATAAATTACATTGCAAATTGCTATAATGTTTCGTTGCAAATGTTTCTAAATATATGCATGCTAATGCATATGCATTAATGGTATATAAATGCTAACATCACGCAATTTTCAATGAAATGATTTTGCAATATGTTTTCTTATGCTGTATGAGTCGAGACAACTATGATAAAATAAAAAATGCTGATTGTTATCGCAGCTGAATATTGCGACGTAACATATTAATAATTTCAGAATTCTTATTTCAAATTTAATTAAATATAATAAGATTAATATGAATAAATGGATTTTTATATGGTAGCAATTTCACTGCGCTTGTAACGTGAAATATTTTTTCTCGTCGTTAAAGCCCCTTGCACAATGCCAGGCAACAGGCAATAGGAACAGGGAATAGAAATCAGAAATCATGTATAAATGCAGAATAAACAGTGACACAGGCAATAGACACAGAGTTTCCATCACGTTGGAAATTCTGTGCCTATTGCCAACCAATCATAGCATTCGAATTTTTTAGGTTGTAATTAACGATTTTTTGGTTATTTCCTGTTCCTATTGCCTGTTGCCTGGCATTGTGCAAGGGGCTTAACTCGTATATCGCGAGAGATCAAACGCCAAGCAAACCGTAATTAATTCGTTAACTTACCCGATATTTCGACTCGATTGCTCGTCGCATGATTTAGCGTTGTTGGTATTTGTTCGTCCGCGGAATTCAGTGAAAAATGCGGAACAATATCTCCGAAACCTTTTGGAGTGGCAATCAAAGCAATGGATTAATGAACGGCGGCGTATCCTGACAAAAGTATGCCCAATATAACGTTAAGGAGGTTCGATAGTTACTTGTGAGTCAAAAATGCGACTGAAATAAATGTCATTACAGCGATCCCAAATTATATGCAATATTAGTATAATAAATTGTGGATGCTACTTACGTGCTATATTCTTCGTCAATTATTAGTGTATAGAATATTAACAAACATATACTGGGGTATGAGAGCGTCAACGACTCGGGAATCGCTTATTTGGCCAACATTATAGGTTAGAACTTGTCACTTTGTGACAATAAGCTTTTATACTCGAAAGCCAACTTAGAGTCTTAATTTTGTAATATGATTTACATAAACACTTTACACAAATAATCGCAAAACTTGAGCGATATTGACTACATAGTTTCTTTGTAATATAATTCAGAAGTTGACCACTTTTAGCCTATACTCTTATGGAGAAAGTCGCGCCGAGGTAGATTATCACTGGTTTAGTACACACTTAGCCAACTTAGGACTTTGAAAACCTAGCATTTGATAGATGAAACATCAAGGATTGTGTAAAGACTTTAAAAATCGGACTTTACTACGTGGATTGAAGGCTATATCGTCATAAAGTTCAGGTCCCAGCGTAGAATCTGGGATAATAAGCGATTCCCGAGTCGTTGACGCTCTCATACCCCGACATATATTCTATACATTAATAATTAACGAAGAATATAGCACGTAAGCAGCATCCACGATTCATTATACTAATATTACATATAATTCGGGATCGCTGTAATGACATTTATTTCAGTCGCATTTTTGACTCACAAGTAACCATCGAACCTCCTTAAATAATTTTTAACCTCAAATAAAATCCAATATACGAAAAACTCGATACGCGCATCAATATAACTTTGCCGCTAATAACTCGAGATCCACTCTTTCGCAAATTCATATCTTAATTAATATAAAAATATTTCACTCAATATTTCCGATGCTCGATCACTCGTCACGTTGTTTGGCATGCCGGCCCACCCGTAAAATTCGACGAGAAATTCAACGGAAATAGAAATTTCTTCACACGATGTTGATAATTACATATTTAACTGGATTATATATAATTATATATTATAAAAATCATTAACATAAATTTGATCCTAATTTAACTTAATTGTATACAACGACTCATTTTACGTGTAAAATTGATTACGCGGTGTAAGAACGATTAATAAGATTAAAATATACATGGCATCAATCAAGTCGCAGCAAATCGTCGAATTAGAATTCAAATATGTTGCGGTTCTGAAAATTCCCTATTTATTCTCTATATTTATTAATAACAACAGGCGCAACGCGAATGGATTCGCCGAACACGATACAAAAGACGCAGTGATAACCGTTTGAGACAAATTTTGGAAAAAAAGAAAGAAATATTCAGCCTGAATTAAACCGTCGTACTTCGATAGAGCGGGACATGGGCGCCCTTACAACTTCTTTCAATAAGAGGGGGCAGAATGTAAATATATGGAGGGGTAAAAACCACAGTGGTGTAAGTCAAATTTTTAAACATATTTTTTCGTGTGCATAGATGCAATTTATATATTGTACAGATTGCATCTATGCACGCGAGAAAAAATTTAAAAAAAATTGACTTACACCACTATGACTTTTACCCCTCTATACTTAGATATACCGTTTTTGTTCAAGTTGTGATGGACTGGAAGTTAAGAAATAAGATACTTCATTTGGGGTATAAATAAAACAATAAAAAATAATTATTCAGAAAAGGCAAATTTCAAATTTCTTGAATTTCTTGACGTCCAGGAGGTCGATTATGTATCTTAAAAATTACAAAGTGTGGAAATTTACTAGAGTTTATCTACAATTTTATGTGTCAAAATCTAGCAAAATTCACTTTTGTAATTTTTACTTCGTTTCAAGATACGCATTCGATCCCTTATAGAAGACAAAAGATTATCGATAAGTTTATTCTAAAAAGAAAGCAGTTTCCATGCATATGGAATTTTTTATTTATGTAAGGCTCTGCTAAATAAACGTATTTTCAAATAATATTTTCTAAAGAAATATTTGTATGCAGATTTTTATTTTTAATTGAATAAATTTCAAGGAAAAAGTTATCTGGTTGTTAATCATAAAATTATTCTAAATTGAAAAAATTAAAATCCAGAGGAGAACACATGCCCCTACTTGTCCCCTCTCTCATGGGCGCCCATGATGGGACAATAATAACTCGGCTAGTCTTGTTGTTTGTTGACATAACGCATCCGGCCGTCGCGCGTCGTGCAACCGGTGCAACGCAAGGTTGACGCACTACCATTCGCACGGCGACGCTTGAGCAAGCTGCAGCGACGCGAACTGTTCCGTGTACCGCCCCTTTATCACTCCTCATAACGCGATTATTCCGATCAATTAGCAATCTTCATGATTAACCGACTCCTCCGATTAACGATACGCAAGCGAGCCGGAGCGCAAGAGCCACTCATAAGGGCGATGTTACATGGCGCGTCGCAATATGTTCCTTTATCCAAGGCGGTGGAAAATGAGATTTGTACGAATTACGTTTCGCTTGTGATAATTTTCTCGCGCGACATTTTCTCATATTAATAGATTTAATTCGTCTTTATTGTACCGTTTCCGGATTGTGAACGAGGAGTCCGAATCGAACGAGTCAATTAGCGAAAAGCTACGTGTCGTTTATTATAATATTTCGTGTAATTGAGCGTCGCGCGCTACAGTTAACGACGGAAGTGTAAAGCACCAATGCGCAATCGTCGTATTCTGGTAATTAATTCACCTACAGATATAATTAACTGTGTTTTCGCGATATTGTATTGTGTAATGGAGCATCCTAAGAGGAGAAAGCTTGGAAGGTATCGGAATCAAACGTCGGCGAACCAGTTATAAAATAAGTTATTTAATATTTATACATTATTTGCTACTTATAGATAGTCAATCGTCTCATTTTCTATTATTAGAAATTTGTTGATTTAAATAAGAATTTAAAAGAAAGATTTTTTTTGAAAGTATATAATTATTTTATTAGATATCTAGTTAAGAGATAAATAAAGGATTCAACGCAAGTTACGATAAAGGTATCTTTTTGACGTTATCTTGGCAACATCTGTTGTAATTTATACATTTGTATGTTGTAGATTAACGTAGTTACAACGCAATTTCCGCCGTTCTCTGCGCATCGTATATGTATCGGTAGGTCACAAAAATTATCTTTTATTTTAATCTGAAATAATGAATTTGTGAATGCTACTGATAAATGTAACATATCATACATCCATTGCCATGAAATGGGTGAGTTAACGTAGATTAGCAAAAATGTTTAACCTTGTAATGTATGTAGGTATGCGTTTATTGTGTATGTTGTGTTTATTGTGTGCGTATTATGTGTATGAAGATGCACGATACAAGCACATACAAAGCTCACACATATAGAATAGAGCTTATTGTTATCGCATTATTATTAATCGATTTGGTCGTTTGCTGACAAAATTTAGTGTCGTATTAAGCAACAGAGCAATTATTACAGGAACGAACAAACTGTTTGAAATTTATAGTAGGTACATTATAGACATAATAAAATTAATTGATTTTTAAATGGAATTTATAGCTGTTAGAAAATTTTAATTATTGTTAGAAAATTATTTTTCTTTCTTTCTTTCTTTCTTTCTTTCTATAATGGATTCAAGAGAATCAATTTATTATAATCAAGACTCAATAATTTAGAAATTATTACGTAAGATACCTATGTAGATAGTAAAAATTATTTTAAAGAAATGGGGAAAGAGCAGAAAAGAGAATGTGTTTTTATTTGATACATGCAATAATTGATAGTTATTTGATACGATTCTACAATTTGATACGATTAATCATATGAGAATAGAGATATCGGTTTATTGTTAACGTCAGATTTTTATGAACATCAAATTTCGATTACGTGACAATCGCGACAATTAGCCTTGAGACCTGACCGGCACGCGGTTTTGACGACGTCAAGAGTGTTGACTATAGCGTGGTCGTCTCGGCTTTGGGTGCGTAATAAACAAAACAAGGATGAAATAATTCCACTTAACGCTTGCAACGCTCGTGGAATCATTTCATCCTTGTTGTTTATTAAATGTTAAACAAGGACGAAATAATGCTCGCGAGCGTTGTGAGCGTTAAGTGAAACGCACCCATTAGTTCGCGCGTTAGTTCACGTTGCACCAGATTTGCTTCGTTCGTGCTTTCTTAAAAAAGTAAGATTTCACGATTGACTGTAGAAAATGCCGCGATTTAGGCGATGGACAATCATGATTAGCCATCCGATCCGATATTCGCAATCGTGCGTCGTGTCGCCTGAGCTTATCACGCATCGACATTTGTTAAAATATCCATCGAGGCCGAGATCGAGGCGCATTGTCCCGCGTTTCCCGTTCGTCCGAATCGCGTCGTGCACGCGACTGACAAGTATTAATGGTGCATGTTGAACGAAGTTTTCGATTCGAAATATCTGACGATCTTCCTTAAAATACTCACGGTACAGATATTAAACGAATTTATCATCGTTTTTCGTTTTCTCATTTTGTATACCCTTTACATTTGTAAAATTTCTATTGTAATTACTCTCTCTTTTTCCTCCAAATCTTACATATTTATTTCATCTTAACTCTATATTGCTGCGTAAAATTATATTCCGGCGGTTTCAAAGACGCGCGATGGGTGGAAATAGGTTAATTGAGATACGTAGTAAGTCTGCACTTTTCCGAGGACAGAGTCTATAAATAACTTGCGTAATAAGCGCTGCTATAGGATGGAAAGAACATAAACGAAACAATTAAAAAAATCAAAATATATAATTCGAAAGCTAAATCGGTCGATAGAGGCATGCACGAGACACAAATGTCCCGTAGTGTCATAAAGCCCGTATCAGACTACGCATTGGAGATTGACATTATCGATTAAAAATTGAAGATTGTCCGATTACACTATGGCTGCATTTCGATATTTACTGTCAGCAACTGTCAGTACTGAAAATCTATAGTATACGTGACGTAAAATATAAAAAAATATAAATTTTCAGCACTGAATATCAGAATGCAGTTTACGGCACGATTACGATAACTTTGGCTTCTTGATTTGACGATGGTTTTTGGTAGTATTTTTTACGCTCTGAACAAAAAATTATATAGGTCTTATAGGGCTAACTGCTTTAGTTTTTGAAATATACAGTGTTAAAGTTAAAAATAATAATATAAAATTTTAAATAATACTTCGATTGTGTGTGTATAGAAATACACATGCATGTAGGCGGGAGTGGATAGCGGGATGGACCTCGGTTCGCGTGGAAAGTTGAAAACCCAAACCGTACAGTGATAGATTTTGTTTCGCCCTATAAGTAAGCCAGGGTAGAATGGGTAAACCACGGAAAATTTTTTTGGTCGGAAAATTTTTGTACTATTTTTTCCATGTTTCTCGCCAAAAATACTTCCGAAAACCACCAACATTTCGAGGGGCCGAAGTTATCGTATTCGTCCCCAGCCTGATTGCAGTTAAGATTATATAGTGATAGTAATTAATTTAATTTAAATTAAGTTAAGTTAAATGTCGCATAACATAATAACGCGTGCCAATATAAAGAAATAAAATATAACTGTCATGCTCTCTTATTTTTAGTAATTGTTGAATGAAAGAAATTTATGACATTGACTTTCAAAGATCCAGAAAAGTTTAAATGATAAGAGAAATATGATATATAAATAAAATTTATTCCTTTAGTTTGTTTTACAGAGTATACTTGTGATATACTTAAACACTCATATTGCAAACGCTTTTGAATATACATAATTTATTCTCTTAAATAATATAATAAAATATTTTTTATTTACGAAAAGAAAGCCAGCGTAATATGTGTATAACATATAAAAGATACTCACTAATTTTTTTTTAATTTTAACAAAACATATACTTGCGCATTATATAAATTGAATTATTATATTTAATTGTAAGATTATTTGTAAGATAGCTCTTTTATTAAATATTATAATTAATTTTTATATTAAATCTTAACAACAATATAATTATATTTTACTGTAATGACACATACATTAATCTCTTTTGCTGTTTACAAATGTCAAGTGTCTATCATATCACCTATAGCCAAAAAAATCGTCCAGCCATTGGCTATATTGCGATTGAAGATTTTGAGAAAATAGACCGATTATTAACTCTAATTTCAATCCGTAATCTTAATATTTACTTTCTTTGTTCTGATTGTTCAAAGTCCAACCTCCAATATACAATCTCAATCTTCAGTACTAGTCTGATACGGGCTTTAAGGCGACGAGACATTGCGTGCGGCGTGAAGTTGTCTCCGCGTAGTTTGAATGTTCCGTGCGGCCGAGTGCGCCGCTGGTATGTCGGTCGCATCGGGATCAGTGTCGAGCGGGACATAAGTATATGACTGATGTCGCATATTTCGCACGTTTGTTTTGCGCCGTGCGAAACGTGCGACGATCGTCGGGAAAGTAGCAGCCAAAGTGTCTCGACGAGTTTGCGTCCGGATGAGCGAACATCCGCGACACGAGAGCAAACGAGGAAACGGAGCAGCGGAATAAAGAGAACACTGAACAGCGCGGTAAGACGACGACGCGATGGCGGCATCAGTGAGTGAGTTAATCAGTCATTACATATTGGCGCAATTAATTGTTAATTTTTTCCATTCGCGTTAACTTGATACGCGTGTTTTGACACTTTTACGTCGCTTTCAATGACTGTTAATTAAATAAATGGATCAAACGAATAAAATAAATAAATTAAAAAAAGAAATTGATTAAAATAATATATTCTCTGCTGTCGTGTCATTTTAGAGTAATTAACTTTATTGTTATTAAATAAACATTATTTAGTTCAAAAAATTAATTATATTGTTAATAACACGAAAAAAGTTTTTAAAATACTATATTTTAATTTTAAAAATAATTATGTTATTAATTATATTATTACATTAATAATGACACAAATTTAAAAAATTCTATATTTTAGTTGAAAGATTAATGATGATTATTAGTATATTAACAACAATGAAAAGTATTAAAATTCTAATTTTCAGTAAATTAAAAAGTTTTTTATATTAATAATAGTGTTTTTTTTATTGAAGATAAATATGGATAAGAATAAGGTGTGATAATATGGAGGAAAGAAATAAATATTGGTTAGAGAAGGAGAAAATGTTAGTTATGTGCGTGTTCTGTGGACAAGATAGGGACAACATTAACTATTATATAGAGGATTGTAAGTATACCAAAGATTGGTATATATAATTATAGGAAGAAACAAGGAAGAAATAATAGATAAAATATGTAACAATGAATTAAATATAGAGTTAAAGGGAAGATGTTAAAGAAATTGTGAAAAAAAGGTGGCTATAGAGTAAAGAAAAGTAGCAGATAGGAATAAAGTATTAAGGTTGCGTTACGGTTGCATGAAAGGAAATGAGTGTGTTAAGTTATTTGTAAATCAAATCCACTTCTTGGCATGAGCTAAAGTTAATAAAGATTATTGATTATTTTATTACATCATCTTATATTTAAATAGGATTGATTATTCTATGATAATAAGAGATAGTGAGGCTTGAGATTTCCTGCAAATCGATACAACTGGTACGCGTCGATCGCACGAATAATGAATAAAATGTTCCTAGAGAATCTCGTTATGCCAATGAATAAAAATTGAGGAGCCACCTGCTACTCGCGCGATGTGGTTATCTTCTTCTTCCATTCGACGGATATATTTGTTCCTGAGATTGAGAATTGGGGCTCAATTGTGATTCAATCGATCGCACCTGATAGGTTCGCGATACGCGAGCGGGTTCATCGATCGCGTTAATTTTGCGCGCCGTCGAGCTCGCGAAATATCATTCACCGTCGTTTCAGGAAACTGCATGCGTTCGGAATGTAGCGACGGTCTACGCGCCATCGCGTCGTCCTCGCAATATTGCCTTCGTCGAAAATTGCGATTCTACGTCACGTTTCCCAGCCCCGTAGTCCCAGAAACGAAGTTGAAATGCGACATATCAACGCGACGTATTAACTCAAAGGCGACGTGAAGGTGCTTTGCGCGTGTTTGATGAATATTAAACTGCGAATGGCAGTTAAAACTCGACCGACGCAAGATCGACGTTGCACCCTGGCAACGTGTCTACTCTTATAAGACAAGGTTTTGCAAATTTTCACCGTGCCGTTGTGCCACGCCACAAAATCGCACTTTAATTAAAATCTCGCAGAAATGACAAGGGCATACATTTGCATCGCTGCCAGAAAAACAAATCTCATTTTACTGTTGTTTGTAATTGCGTTTTAATACATATGGTTCTTTGTGAGCTTCATGCTGTATATACAATCGATATCATAAAAGAAATTGCTTCGAAAACACTGAAACTTTATAATGTCTTCGTCATAACACACAGTGATATTTCTACCATTTTACAGTAGAATAAAAAATGCATTCCCGTCGAAAATATTTCAAATATTAATTGCCTTGAATTTAATTTTTCTTGATATACGTTGCCAATTTCTATTTTTATTGAAGAAAATTTTATTTACAATAAACGTGCTTTCGCTGCAGTTAAAATATACGTTTTTATCGGTATAAAAATTTAATTGTAAAATACTATACCAAAGTACAAATCAAATGCATAATGATCCATTGTTTTATCTTTTATCATATATATTCGTTTTTATATAATACGAATATTTCTAGCAATTTAGAACTGATTTTTTCGTAAAAAGATCTCCCAATAGCTTTTGATCCATTCGCTGGCATAAATGTATAAAAATAATCTCTATTTTTCATTTATATAAAAATAAAACATTTCTCAATATCTTTTTGCCGCGTTCAAAGCATCGAAAATTAAATTTACTGATGTTACAATATATAGGAAGCTCGAACATATTTTAGCCTCTAAAAAACTTCTTAAAGTATTATCCCAAAGGCACAATAGTTATTGCATATATAATAGTATAGATATATATAAGTCTATATCCTATCTTCTACCGCCACATAATATCAATTTCCTAAACGTTATTTTACGATACCAATCGACCCTCCGGCCAAAAGTAATGCGAAGAGGGAATAAGGTAGGAAAAGGTTTGTGACTTACACTCACATTGGGCTCGCCCTCCGTCATGGTCCTCGAGCTTCCGTCACAAACGGGCGTCTGCACTCACAGGAATAAAATCACTTTTCTCTCTCTTCACCTGGTTACCACTTTTTCTTCCCTTTCTCGCTCTCTCTTTCTCTTCTCTTCTTCTCTCTTCTCTCTCTTTCTCTCACAGTCCCAATTTTCACTACCGGCCGATTTTCCGTCAGTCGACCCGAATTTAATGGCTCCAGTCCATTAATCACTGCTTAGCGGCTAGCACGAAGCGAAACCTGTATTTAATTTTTCACGCAATGTCGCTTTGTATTCAAATGGATACGAATGGAACCGGATACGAAGTTGGACCCGGGGTGAGAAGAGGGCGCGAGAATCTAGGAGAATAAAGGGAGATAGGACAGAGCGCGAAGGTGGTCAGCAATCTGGAATCCGAGTCAGAGTATTATTTCACGTACCTAGCACGAAAGCAATAATATTAAAAACAAAATATGTATTTTAATTACTAGAAACGTAAATTAATTACTAGAAACGAAGATCAAAAACAGTAGTTTATTACGAGTTGTAAAAGATTACCGCCGCCGCTTCCCTGATTCGACAAAAAAAACTTTATTATTGCAATAAATATTATTAGGTAACGTTAGCCACAAAAAATTGATTGTTTTTAATAAAAACATGAAATGTTTTAATTTTTGTTCTTCTTTTGGCTCTAAACATACTACTATAACTTTTATAGCCCATATATAATTTTTTCCATCTGATCAAGCAATAAATGCAATAACTATTTATTTTTATTTATTAGTTATTAACAATTTACCTAATTGTTTAAATGAGACGTATAAGGTCTCAAACGATGCAGAAAAGCAAGATACACATGTTAAAAAAAAAGTGCTTTTGGCCGAATTTTTGTGGAAAATACGCTTTAAAAACCAATGTTAATGGAATAAACAGTTTAATACAAGAGAACTCAAATGCTAAAAATCCGGGGGCACGGGATCGTATCCGATCGAGCTGAGCTTTGGCAGGGATTATCTTTTTGCGAATTGGAAACATTCTGGGGGGTGCCGCAAAAAAAATAAAAAAAAAAAATTTGTTGAGTAAATAAGGACCATCCTAATATATATATATATATATATATATATATATATAGTTGGAAAGAATAAAATCTATCCGCTTATGCAATAAGAACGATATTCTCACTGTTTTCTTCTTCATTACTCATTAAATATTGAAAGGTTTAGGATACACTGGATGTATCAATTGCGAGAAAATCTGTGTGCTTCCTTTTTAACAAATATAATTTGATAAATTAACGCCAACAGCATTACCCATTAACCAATGAGTACTTTTTAATAAAAAAAATAATCTATCAATTTTTTATATTAAATGTTTTTAGTTCGTAAATTGATTTTTTATCCTAGCTGTAACAATTATTTAGTTTTTAATAAACATTTTCTCCATAGAAAAAGTTTTCTAATTTTCTTCAATTGCATGCTTAAAAATTAATTATTAGTACTGCAAAGGCATACAAAAAATTTATAAAATATTCTTCCTCGCACAGCATTATCCGCTCGCTAATGAGTTAATAATAACAACTATATATATTTTAAAATTTAACAATTAACTTAAAATTTCTCAGTTTTCACGAATCATGCTTCTAAGTTTTCGTGAAAATTTTATCCCCATTATCAGTATTAAATGAGTTTGAAAGCAAGTGAAAGTAAGTTAACAAGTGAAAATTGTGTTTTATATGTATATGTGATACAGAATTGAATCAAAAAGAGATAACCACAGTAGAGTCCATATCAAATTGTTACATTATATGATATAAATGCAGTCTGCTCAGATACCGTCAGATCTGATAAGTGATTTATCGGTTACATATTGAAAATTTTACAAACACATCTAATTTGTGATGTAGACATCGGAGACTTGTATACTAAAAGTCTGATAAATATGACATATGACACACGATATTTTATTCCATCTTCCATCGAAACATCGCGTATATTCGCGTCTAATAAATTAATAATTTTATCCTTGATTAAATATTTTTTATTGAAGCGTAATATTGAACGAAAGCTGCTTTTACTAAATGATCGTTATTACAATGACATTAGCTCCATTAAAAATAGTAGAATAATAATGATAGAATTACTTAATTATTAGTAAAAGCGAAAATTATATTCTACGCGGGCGCCAATAATAATTTCGCTTAATATATACGAGTCTATCAAACGAACCGTGGACCGCGTTCAAGAATCGAGAATCATTTTCCATAATAAATGCTTTGTTACATTTTCGTATCACATTTAGAACTTGCATTTTCGCGTACGCATCATTACTGAGGGCATCATAATTCAATCTGGATAATGAATTAATTCGATATCCGCGCTATTGCCGGTGATGAAAGCTATAGTGGGAGGTGGTACGAAAGTCTCGACACTGTGTTGCTTTTTGAACTCGTTTTTTTTTTCTGACTGCGACTTTGACGAAGATATATTCCGCTTACGAACGCGCCCGCGCTTGTGCGTTCGATATTGACGTGACGAACTGTTTTGAAACTAAAAAAGAAGCCAAGAAAGATGAAAAACATCCTACACAACCGCGCTATTCAAATCACCGCGACGCGGCGCGGCGCGGCGTTTCGACGAGCGCCTTTCCACGTTCTGAAATTGTATTTCGCATACGTGCAACACGCAGACTTTTTATCTGCACGACAGTAGAATTCAATAAACCATTTTATATATTATACGTACATGGTATACCTATGTAATATATACATATATACGTATATGTATAATAGATATAGTATATATATGTATATGTATAGCATCAAGCTTCGCGAAATTTCAGTAAAAAAAGCGATTCTTTATTAAAAGTTTCTTTATTATTATAGATTAAAGTGTAGACTTTGATATGCAGCAAGCGAAAGGTGACGGCGAGATGGGTAACTATGGCAACTTTTTCTTACGTAATGACTTACATGAGAAGCGATCTGGCCTTTCAAACGTTGAATATCCCACGATAAAGATGGAAATTCATCATTAATTTAATTTTTCAAAGTTGTGAGTAAACATACAATAAAATTAGATTGGATCAAAAACTTTGCGCTTTTTGCCAGTAAATAATTAGCAACAAAATAAGCCACATTTATTAATTATCATAAGCTGATTACACCAAATAATATGGAGATCACCGTTAATATATTTAAAGACTTATATTCCTGTGTCATATAAACGGTATAAAATATGTGTAACAATAACAATGTCTCAACATTATATTAAAACTAATAAAATTAGTATTAACCCCCCTTTCAGGAATGGAGTTCTCTAACGGAAATAAAATATCAAAATTACAGTCTTCTTAAAGTTTATGAGTCGCTCTTTACGATTCTGGCACAATTCCAAAATTTTAACATCTAACATGGTGGATCCAATATGGCGGACCTAATGTTCAAATAGTGATGTAATTTGTACTGTGTGAAGGAAAATTAAATCCCTTTTCTCGACATCGGCACTCGATGTTTAAAACTCTTCCCCTCGACATCGATTCTTGACGAAATTACCGATCTGACGAATTACCGATTGTACATTTTGCGTTGCCCGCGCTGCACGAGCGCTGAACCCTGTGAACCGTCGAGACGGAGAGCCATAGCGTGGCTGGTAGAATAAAAGGGGTGAGCGTGCGGTAACGGAACGACTACGATATCTCGAGGACTCTCCCGTCGGTCTTCGGCGAGATCAGTCCTGCGTGCGTTAAGCGATTAGCTGTCTGCCGGTTTTCGGTCAGTTTCGTCATATTGTTAACGTTATACTTGAGGACGGTTCTCGTCATATATTGTCAACCCGTATCTGTGTGGACGGTACTCGTCTAAATTTGTCAACGAGCTGTGTGGCCCGTTTTGTGGCAAATAGCGACACGAATGTAACGTAAGTCTAACTTAAATATAATCATATATTGCTCGCTTATCTCTCTACTTTTCTTTCTGACTCTTGCAAAATTCCTTGGGTCTTCCGACGGAACTCCCCTTGTATTGTCTCATGTTTAGAATTAAATCGCTAGCCGACCGCGGCATATCAAGAGAATTAATTAAGTATGAGTTTGTTAGTTCTCATAAACTACTGGCGCCCGCTAAAAATTTCTTGTCGTAATTGTTCAGAGCCCTGGCAGCCCTTGACCCAGGCCGCGCCGGTGTCGGTATTATTCGTCAATTAAAATAAAGTTGTCAAAAGATAACGCCGGTCTCAACTGAATATGAAACTCACTTCATATAAGTTTTGAGGTTGCAGTTTTGAATATAATCTTAAGTTGCTGGAGATTGTCAGAACGGAATAATGGCTGAGTTTCTGTGCTGTCACGCGTCGCGTTATCTGTTGTTAACCAATCTAAACATCCCATCACAAATAATGTAATAAAATAGGATGTTTTGATTGGTCGCGACAAATGACACGACGCGTGACGCGCTCAGTAGAAGCTTCAGCCTAACTTGTTTCGTATTATACTATACTCAAGCTTGTCAGTAACATAGTAGATAAAATTTACAGATTCTGAATCATATTTAGATTCAAATGAGGAATCAGAATCTGACTGTTCTGAATATTGCTCTAAAGATGAGAAATACTTTGTATGGATGTCTCGTTCTGTTATGCTACTATAGCATAAATTTACGTAACTGCAATGAGCTTTAAAACAAGTAAAACCGGAAGTTTGGAGTTATCAACTAAGTCGTAACATTTGAAATTTTTGTCTGCCATGTTAACGTTGCCATTTTTTAATTTTGTAATTTTGTGGTTAGAATAGAACTTCGCGACTTCGAAAATTAGATTGAGTTTCATGCAAATTGCATCGTTTTTTCAATATTGGCTCCGTCATTTTTAATTTGGGCTTCAAATTCGTACAGCATAACCATCATGGGTTATCGCGATAACTATTAAAACCAACGGTTTCTAACAAAAATACAGATTTTTACAGATTTCATCGGGCATCATGTTACATGAAGAATTTAATTTAGTAAAAGAACTTTGTTGCACAGCTCTTTTTCGATTTTAGCGTGAAAAAGGATCTTGCTTCGCAAAAAATTATCGTCACTCGCAATTTGATGAAAAGTCCGCCGATAGAGATTGCGATGTAATTTCCCGCCGAGCCGAGCGTGCGAATGAAGACGTATTTCAATCACTGATGATCAGTTGTGTGACATATATTCGTTGCACCTGCAGCATACGCGACAAAAAAGACAGACAGAAAGCGGCTCGAACTATTCAAATTGAAATCCTGCTCCTGCAGTTTCATTTATATTGTGTCCAACTTTCCGCGTTTCCGCGGATATAAGCGTGACAGTACAGTGATTAATTCCCACCTTTAGATCAATTCGCGGGCTCGATGCTCGTTGGCCGTGCGACATTTTATCATTGTCCAATCGCGAAATTTCTATCAATCGGGAAATAAGATAGATAGTATTTTTCTGAAATTAATTTTTCCCAGTGGAATGTCTGATAATTGATAGTACAAAGTAGTCTAGTACGAAAACGGCTAAACACCACGCAGTCTTTGATTTGAGATTTGAACTTTTTGAGTCTGGAAGATTAATTTTTAGCAGAAATTTTTAATTATGCGCCTTGATAATTCTAAGCTTTAAATTGCCAGAATATTAATACTGCCATATATTTTTTCCAAATTAATAACCATATTATATCGAGAGAACATATAATAGAACAGTAATTTGTTTAGTAATGATTACAAAATCATAAATATTGCGAATTTCCGAAAAATATATTCTGCTAGCAGTTTTTCATCAGTTAGCCCTAATCACACGCGTTTTACCTATCAAATCGGTACTGTTGCAGATAAACGATGCAGCGTTATCTGTGCGATTGCGCGTCTTAATCTTCGTGACTACAATACGCGACCGATAACACGAGAGAACGTAAATCACATTTGAAGAAGGAATCTTTTCTCTGCCGGCCCTCTTTCGCTCTTTTACCCTTTCGGACCTCTCGGGTGTTCTCTTCACGACTCGTTTCTCTTCGACGGTCCCGCGATATTTCATTCGCGGTCTGCCACGACGCGCGGACGTCGCGTCGCTGCCCCTCGTTGTCCACTCCGGTCCGCTCGAGAGTGGAGGTGTTGCTTCCAAAGGTAGGGTCGAAGTGCGCGTGTTCTCGTCCGGGTCCTCGGCGGTTAACCCGCGCATTGTTCGCGTGAAGTAAATCGCCGTCGACGTACGCGCTTCGCCGTCCATTACGGCCGAATGACAAATATACAAAGTCCCCGTGCTCCCGCCCGCGCCCGTGCGGTGCGCATAGCACATACGCGTCCGAGATGTGTCCGTCCGGTTTCGTGTACGAGCCTTCGCTCACGTAACGTGCGCGCATACACGTCGTGAACACCGCCGTTGTGATGTTACACGCGCAAACACATTTTAGATTAGGTAGCGGCGTTTAACACTAAATCGACCGCGGACGTACGTTTCGCTGCGAGTGAAAGTTACGTTGGCCAAACACCCAATTATCCTTCTTGATTTTTTGTATCATAATAATTCCTCAATAAATTGCGCTTGAAATATACAATCTCCGTGCAGTTCCATACAATTCATAAGAATACAAGATAAAAGTAAACGTTGGACCGATTAA